>JAQGAE010003292.1:0-15121 GCA_034696685.1 Julus scandinavius | reverse complement strand
CCACCAGCCCTTATTTCTTTAAGATTTTAAGCCATAATATGCGACGCGAGAGTTGATGCAAGACGAGGAGGAGGAGGAGGCAAATCTCATCTATTGTTTCGGCGCAACCCTTAAACTAAGTCATTAATAAGAGCGTAAAAGCGAGACACGATTGTCCTTGAGCGATCCATTTTCAAGAAAGCATTGTTCGAGCACTTAAATATAAGCACTCGATCCTCATTATCGTCAGCTAATAACGGATTGAAACATCATCGTTAAAGGCGTTTAATAACTGAAGGCCACGCGTGATTAAGCAAACAGAAAAGCAGAAGGAAATTACGATTAATGGCTGACCGATCGAAAAAAATAACACCTAGCGAATCTCGTTTAATAATAACTAGCCATGACTATATACAATTAGTCACGCAGGAAAACAAAAAAAAAAGCCATTACAATATACATTTGTATTCCCTCGAAATGAAAGTGATGCTAATGCGCTATTAAATATAAGTTTGTCATCGGCTTTTATCGTTCGCGATGCCATGGGAAAAGCATAGCCTTTAATAACGATACAAATAAAGAGGTCGTAATGCCGTATACGAAACTCAAAAGTGGAAAAACTGTGAACATCACGCGTATTACATTATATAATAATCGTGAATTGCTTTTGAAAATTCGTGATTCAATTCCTTAATGGCTATCTTTAATGTCTTTCGCGTTCAATTAAAAAAATACGGCTCGGATTTCTCAAGATTTATTCATCTTAATCCGTGTTTTTCAATTTTTTTTATACAACTCAAGGCTCTTTATATAAAATGCTCCAGACATTCTCGGTTTTTTTAAATACTGCTTTCATCTCTCAGTTCTGAATATATATTTTTTGTAAAAATGAAAACATGTTTCTCTAAATGGTGAAATTAAAATCCTCATTTCCCTTAAATAAAATACGCGTAATAATAAGACGATCGTAACTTCAAATATATTTATGAAGGTGCTAAAAGACAAACTAAACTCATTATTTGTTATATTTTTTTGGTTTAAAAACGTTCCAAACACGAGTCGCCATCAAATCAGATTCAAGTCGTACAAATAAGTAAATCGATGGCGAATTCAAAATACGCGGCAGATAAAACGATAAATGTTGACGGCGCTTTATATAAAACACGTTTCATCGAAATTTTTTCATTTTTTTATAAATGTCAACGAAGAAAAATGAACTTGAATTGGTTCGAAAACCAGCGGATAAAATATTTTTAAACCAGGAAAAAGAAGCAACTCGATCGGTTAAAATCAATAAATATATCACGTTGGACACTGGCTTTTTAGTCTTTAATAGCCTGCCGCCTTTCAATGGCAATATACGAGTGCATAACCAGGATATGGCGAACAGGAGTTACAGGCACTTATAAATTATCTCACCCATAAATTAAAATTATTTTCGAAAATAATAATCTGTATTTATATAAATAAACAAGTTAGTTTAGGTTAGGTTAAGTTAGGTTAGGTCCGGTACTGTAAAGAGGATGCAGGTTTATTTTTGGGGATAAGATAATTTTATAAGTACCGAGTTATAAAAATATTGGTTTCTAGGAGACAATAACAAGGTTACCTTTTAAATTAATGAATACAATTTTTAAAATTCGTAAGTGGGAATTAAATCCAATTGCATGTTTTGCGAAACATTTATATATACGTATATACATGTATATATTTATTACCCGTGTTACTGACAGTATGCAATATATACAGATTGTTGTGATTTAATTTGAAATCCATGGAGAAGACGTTTAAGGGATTTTAATAAGGGTACCATCGTTCGCGCGACTCCGATTAAATGTAGACGCGTTGAATCCGAGCATAAAATGACACGCGTTATAGAATCATCATCCGTATATTAATGGGATTTAAGTTAATCAGATGCGAAAATGCATTAGGCGGTAGAGAACGCTAACCTGGATTTACCATTTTTTTTTACGATTTGATGTTCGTGGGATTTTAAATGGCTTCCTTTTATGTAATAGGGAAATCCATTATTTAATAGCGACGCCATTTTATAGACGCGTCGACTGGAGGGGAAAAAGGATTAGTTTTATAGGCCCCGCATCGCCGAGTGTTATTACGGTTACGAGCCCGTTTAAAACGTCGTAAAATTTACTCGCCGAGGATTTTAAGTACGGTTATATAAAATAGAGCGGAAAAGGTGCAATTGCCACGCTATATATATATATACACCAAAGGTATATCGATTTTCAACGAATCAACCGCGTGCCAGAAAAGACCCCCACTTTCATCTTATATATATACTATTACGCCTGACTTCCCAACGGATTACATCCATAGCGATACTTTTGCTAGCCATTCTTAGTGCTTGGAAACATTCGATTAACGATATAAGGGCTAGATATATAATGCATTAATAAACCTAACACCGCGCGTCGTCTATGCGAATACACTTTCATGTATACATGAAAGTTCCACTGCAATCGGTTTATTTCTTTAAATTGTAAACACATGTTGCGTGTGTTAATACAGAGTTGTCCGATAGATTTATTTTACAAAAATCAAGGATTTCAAGCTCATAAATATTTTCAAGGATCCCAAACACCTTTTTTGGACTTTGAAAAATACTTCTTTGCTTTTTAAATTGGATTTTTTGTATTAATGAAAATTTTTAAACAATGTCAGAAGATCCCATCACGAATTTCACAACATTTCTGTTTTGATAACGTTTTTGTGCATGGCCTTTATTAAATTTTGGATGCTTTGTGCTCATAAAAGGGTACGGGAGACCGGGGCTAGTTGTTACAGGGGTAAATTGTTACAACACAGTTTAAAAATCAGGCAGTAGGTGGCAACACTTGTCAACTTCAACCATGAAGAAGAATCATGTGATGAGTCCTCCAGTGTAGTTTAGTGAAATTGGGACCATTGCATTGTATGCAGGAGGAAATTTCTTATTTTTTTGCCTTGGTGAGTAATTTAAGGTTATTTAATGATTTGTCTTATTGCTTAAATGTGTTTGCTTGTATAATTTAGAGCCATGGGGCATGAGACACTTATGTTAAGTAGTGTTAATGAGCATGAAAGTTGAATGTCTACAGTTGTCATTGTTTTTCATGGGGTAGGACATTTTTTAAAAAGGTGTGTGGGGAAAGTTGTTACAAATGAAAAGGGGCATATTGTTACATTGTAACAACTTAAACCCATTTATTAAATTTTTATATTTTAAATTGTTTTTAGTCAAAAAAACATTCTACTTTTACATTTTGCAGTTTACAATGTGAACTTACAAAAAGAAGATCAACAGAGGAGAAATTCGTGTGGGTATTTTCTTACAAACCAAAAATGATATAATTGATAACCACCATACTCTTCGAGCTGCGGCTGATAAATATAACATCAACTATATGACATTGCAAAGGTTTTGCAAAAAAAACGCCAAACAAAGGTGAAAGAATAAAATAAAATAAAATTCAAAATCAAACGAACAATGGACCTACAAAATGCAATATAACAACTTACCCCATTCTATGTAACAAAGTGCCCCGATATGGGGTAGTTTGTTACAATCTGGGGGGTCAAAAATATCATTTTGTTTTGAAATGTACATAATATTCTAATGTTTAATAAAAATTCATTTACAAACATGAGGGCTATGTTCATCATTGATAATTTTCTCATTGGTTTTTATTTATTAGAAACACTGGAAAAAAAAATCAAAACTGAAAAGTGTAACAACTAGCCCCGGTCTCCCCTACTTTAAACTTGTCTAATTTGAACTACATTCGCAACACTAATAATAAAACCCTTAAATAACTTAATCTCCAAGATGTATACAGTATAGCAGGTGACCCACAGTCGTACACTTAACACATCCAAAATGCACGTGTTCACATTTGTATAAATGCAATTTTAAAAATTAGAGCTCGTAATCTTCGTGTAATTATAAAGCCATCGTGAAATCCCACGCAGCGCCATCTACGATAATGTAATTAGATGATATAGAATATAATGTATAACGCGTGTCTGTTTCAATTTGTTGGATAGGCGCGCTTAAAAGGTGTATAATAATACGATAATCGATAACGAGTTCGTTTGTGTAAGTTACATCAACGACTAAATGCATTTATTATGCATTCGAGCTTTCATATGTATATACAGCGTTCATTGTTCTAAATGTGTGTGATGTTCCGTTAATATATCGCTGTCGCATTTAAATTGGTAATGCCGATGATATACTTTTTTATACTCGTATACATTAGCATTATCCCCATCGAGAAAGAATCGCCCTTAATGGCCGACTGCCTTCAGGAATCAATGTATTCCGATGTTAACACAATGGCAGTCGATTGTCGCTTTCAGCACAATAAAAATCAATATCTGCTATATATATATATATATATAAATTGACTTCTCTCGTTTTTCCCATGGATGCTAAAGCGTGTCATCGAAACCGTAATTCACCAAATTGACATCATGCAATGCCAGTCACAATGGTTGGAATACAGTTTATAACATGTACTATTCAATAATTCGAAATTTTGGAATTATGTACAGAATTGCATTAAATATAAAGATAGCGCAACAAAAATCACGCTTTTTGAAAATCGTCAGTATTTTCCGGAAATAAACGTCAAAGCGGTTTAATAACTAACATCCCTGTGTCCAAATTCAACTGGCGAATATGTCTATTAAATACGAATGAAAGTATAAATATATGGATATTATCAAACTATACACTGGACATAGCGTCCAACGTTCAGTCAAACGTTACTCACTGTCATATAATGTGTTGAATTTTATACTTCAAATTTTGAGGGACAGTTTAAAAGCTATAGCACAACAATAAGTTACATATAACTCCAGGTTTAGCTAAAAACTGGAATATACATTTTGCAAAACGCGCTTTATTAAAACATATATCTTAAAATTTGAATCAGTTTTTTTAATAAATCGTGTTTAAACGTCAAAACACATGACAAACCAAAAAAAAACTATTGGCAACATTATATAATGCATCTTATACATGCATTATGCCAAAAATTTAATATATATAATAATTGTTCGAAGTCAAGTATGGAAATAGAATCAATTAGGGTTTATTTCTCGTGAAATTTTCTAAGAAAAATGTCTTAAGGCCTTCCTCGTAAATTCGTTTAAATTAAGTTTTTCTATAATTGTATAAGACGCCGAACTTCAGTAACAGCCCCCGCAATGTAATCGTTTTATAGGGTTATTAATGGCAGTTGGATTTTTTTTGCCCTTTCTCGTTGTTATTATTATTATTAATTGGCGTCGTCGTTTGACGAAGTTGCGTCGCCGTGGCAACGCGTATATCCGTTTACGGCGCTCGCCTAATTCCAGATTAGCCGTATATATAGCGATCTGATAAGACTGCAATTGTATAGGGAGCAGAGCGAAAGAGCACCTTTTGTTAATAGTGTATAATTTCCTCTTAGTCGAGGCGCCTTTTTCTCTTATCGATCTGCCGGACCAATTTTCCCCATGCTCCAGCAGAAGCAACAACGCGTATATGTGGGGGGAAAGGGGGTTTTGAATTGCGCGCATGGTGGGGGTTAACTCGCATGCGTGCGAGGAAATGATGGCTGAAACTGATTTCGGCTGACGAAACACAAAAATAACGTATTTATACGGACTATAATAGTTTAAACATCGCGGCGAGAATTTATATATAGTATATACGGAACGAGGAACATGAGGCAAATGAAATTACACATGAAAAACGTATATATATATATTGACAGCGATGGCCGCGTTGCCTCCTAGGATTTATATGAAACGAAATTTAATAACAAACTTATTTCACAAAGATCTTTTTTATATCCATATGAAAAATAGTATAGACTATAGCAAACATGTTGTGCTTTAAAATAAAGAATTCATTTACAACACACCGATGTGCGGTTCGTTTCTCTTTATTGTTAGGACTGTTCAAGCATTCCATCGTATAATAAGACATTTTTATAGCTTCCGTTATTAAGGAAGGTTCTCATATCGCATCTTAAGCGTGAATAAACTGAGCTCATTCACAAGTAGGCCAATACGATATTCCATGACCTTTTTTTGATTGGTTCGATAAATATCGTATAGTATTGTCTGTCATAGTTCAATATTTAAAATATGATTATGAAATAGGATTATGCTAAACAGTCGATAGGAAATGCTGAAAAATCCCGATCTCCGTGTTTGGTGCATTAATCGAAAATGAAGCAACCCAGTCAATAATCTCATCAAAATACGCTTAATGTATATGGTGTCTCCAAATTCACGCGAGATCTGAATTTTTCGCCATTTGTGCGGTAAAGTGTTGTCGACGAAAAAAAAAAGTATACAGCGTGACAGCTGACAGTTTACTGTTATTAAAAATGGAGGGCTACACGAAAGAACAACGAATTTTTCAACAATATTTTAAAAATAATGAAGTTTTGGCAGCTACAGTTCGCAATTTTCGTACTAAATAGTGTCGGAACACAAAACATCGAAGCAGTTGGTGAGAGTGTTGCTGAGAGTCCAGGAACATCACTTCGGCACCGTGGTTAAGAATTGGACATTTCACGAAGCTCTCTAGTGCATATTTTCGCGAAAGAGTTGCATCTTCATGCTTACAAAGGTCCCCCTCTATACAGCTACTCTCAGCAACACTCTCACGAACTGCTTCGATGTTTTGTCCAGAGTGTCTAAGATCACTAATTGATCCAGTCTCCCTGAATTTTTTAATTAATCTCTTCACAGTTGATGAATTTAAATCACTTTTCGTTATCAACCCTTTACCCGCACAAATGTCGCAAAATTCAAATCTTGCGTGAATTTTGGGACACCCTATATCTACATTTGGACGTTGAACTTGTTTCCGTCGGCCAGAATTGCTGAATGCGTTTGGATTAATACGTCGTCATGATTGCTTAGCCAATGAATAATTAAGCAAGTGGAGCATTTATTGGCTCGGCTTCTGCGAACTTTCCGTCCTAATAAAGACCTGCAGCTTCTAATTGGGTTTCGAGATAACACCGATGGCAACTGCACCGAATAACCAATCAACTATTTATCATCGTAATTATATACAGCGTTATTCGTGTTTCGGCATCTTTTTAAGTTGATATACGATAACTTTCGATTCCACCGATGTATTCTTTCCTAATATATCTATATGTATAGCCTTTAATTTTGAACGGCGACGAAGCCTCGACGTTAATCTCGGATAAATCCTTAAATAAAGAGCGCTTTTTCTTCATCGTCTTTGCAGCTCTTTATTTTTAACGCGTTATAAAAATAGGTTCGCTTAAATCTATAGTTAAACGCGATTTGCCTCATTTAGCATTTTTCCTTGAAGGAAATGAAAACAAATAAAGCGGCTCTCATTTCTCCCCGGTTAAAAGTGTATAAAGTGGAACCACTAGCATTCCTCGATAATCCGTTCATGAGGGACGGACGAATATTCAATTCATTTTTTACATTATAGAGAAATTCACTAAAGTTGAAATAATACGTTCCTAAGCTAGAATCTGATGCATAATTTTATAAAAATTAACCACCTGGTTCCACTGCATGGTATAGTTAAATAAGTTAAAATAGTGGTTCATCTCCCCATCAGTGGTATTCAAAGTGGATTCCACGAGTATTTTTATAATATAAATTTAGATCGTATAGAGTCCTGGAACAATGTCCTGACTGACGGCATCCCCCGATGTTGACTTAAATTGAATTGTTGGGACGACAGAAGCGCGTTTATAGTTTAAGGGAAGTATTTTTCCTTTTCCGTCCATCAAAGCAGATCTTTCGTCAGTCGGCGTAAATTGCGCATCGTCCTTCGTTGGCACTCTTTTCTGGTAGTCCAATAACTTAAGTGCTTTCGATGGTTTTATTAATAAACGAGGGCTAGATGCCAAAAATGCGAGAAGAGGGAAAAAAGGTCGACTCAATTTGTCGAAGAAGAAAACGGGTTGTGTGTTGAGTTTTTCATCCTCTTTTCCGTTGCTTCTGCCGTTTTGCTTGTGCTGCTTCAGCGATGACGGATGAGCAAATAGTTTTGCCCCGATGACGCACGATATATTATACACAATGTAGGAGAGAGAGAGAAAGCTGCTTTACCACTTGATTTAGATAAACAAGCCCTCCTCCGTCCGTCTGTGTCTGTGTGCCTGGATAATTAGCAGCAATGCCTTCGTCCCTGGGGTTCAAAAGCGACTGAATCAATAATCCGTTTTGCTGCGAGAGATCCTCAATGGCGTCCTCATCTTCATCCTCATCCTACATTTCAAGTCGAGCGAACCGTGGCAATAATGATGATGATGATGTTGTTATTTTAAAATAATGCAGTTAAGCCGGGCTTTAAGCTTTTAAAAGATGTGACACCTTTTATGAGTCACGCTCGTTCTTCGAGGGTCATTACGTATGCGAACGGAATTTTAAAAGTAAACGTTTATTAAGACGACGAAACGACGCCTACATTTACTTATGAATCTACTCTACACGTGGATATATATAAACAGTCGATTTTGAGACAAATATATACCATCCAAGTCAAATAAATACGATTACAGTCTCGACGATGGGATTTTTGTTTTATTTTGTTGTGAAAATCGGATGATAAAAATCAAGCACATTTCCAGATTTTCCCGAATTTTAAAGCTGCTGCATGGACACCTTGTTATAAATCACATGGTAGCGCTGATTAATTGAAAGATGAAAAGCAGTGTTGAGGCAGTAATTGAGTTGTACATTGAATGAATTTGAGTAACGAGTAAAAGAATACCGAGTACAAAGAGTAACTTGAATGACAAACGTACTCAAAATGTATGAGTATAATGCACTCCATTACAAAAATGTACACAATGGGTGATTACAAATTCCATTAACAAAAATTAGAATTATGAGTACCGACGTAATCAAGTCTGATTGGAAATACTTTTAAATAAGTAATTGAGCAATTTGAGTAACAAAAATGAGTAATTTCAAATGAGGGTCATCCTAAAAGCTATAGGCAATTAAGCATCTGACCTGGGCCACAGGCCGAAACATCGTGTACACTTGCTTGCCTCTGTAATAACAGTAAATTTAATGGAAAAAATTCAAGGATTTCAAGGCTCATCCCTTATATTTTCAAGGGTTTCTCCCGAGACAACATTTTTCCACTTTCCCGATTTTCAAGGCGACTGTTACTCCTTAAAAACCATGTAATAACTCGAAAATTGTAAGGACATATGAAACGTTTTTCGTAACCGAGACATCCTTAGAATCTTCGGTAGAATTGCTCGGTTTTTTTGTCTGAGATTGAGATCAATTCTAACATCTTTTAAATTTATGGATAAAGTTAAGTGGTCCTTTTAAGCAAATCATCCTCTAAGCCCTCGACGTAAAATCCCATATATCGCAGGGGTATACGTATATATATATATATATAGACCTCGGCGTCTGAAATCGAAATGCGGATAGTGATGCGATTTCTCCTCCATTTATCTCCCGTAATTTGCTTTTCGCATTGATGGCAGACGTCCAATAAGAAGAGTGACCAAGCATCGTTGAAAAGTGTAATGAAATATACATATAGGACTGTTCTCGCTCCGAGTACACGGTCCATTGGTCGCGAGCAGAAAAACAAGTTGGCCGAGTAAACAAGAAGACCATACATCACATTTACTCGATATTAAATCCGCCATAAAACTCTCACTGCGCTCGTTTAGAAAGCATCAGCGACGTATATGGCCTACTTTTCCAATTACATAATATATATATCCCTCAAACTGACGCTGATTTATAATAATTCAAAGATTCACGAATATATATGAAAAATGACTACGCACTTTACAAATTGATAAGACGTTCATTTGCCCATCGCATATTCATCAAATTACATATACTAGTTGGTTTATAGGAGTATAGAGCGTTTATAACAGCTGCTTTAAGAATACATAACAGATGGTGCTGGAATTTTAAAACGAGCACTCCGTTGACAAAACTTTTAGGGGCAATTCAAAAAGGACGTCCATGAAATTCCTTCAAAATTTCATCCCCTCCCCTTCCATCCTGCAAGTGTCCACATGGATGGCCATTTTAGCCCAGACCCCCCTGATAAATGTATTTAGTTTTATTTCTTGAAAACTAGGGTGTCCAGAAATTATTTTTGAAGATATAAAAGCACAACCTATAAATTTCCAAGCCCTACTGGCTACCCATTCCACAACATTTTTCCCGATTTTTTTGATAAACTGAAATTGCCTGACCTCGAAAGGAAATTCCAGCATAAAATTAGTATTTAACACAACTAGTCATAATTACCAACTTTCCCGAGGTTTTAAAAATTCAAGTGTATACGTTTGGGACTGGGGACACAATTCTTCCGGTGTTTATTTCCCCTTTCACTGACTTCTAAAACTTTTAAGAGGGATCACACCCCTATCCTTTTCAATGGGTCAGGCTTGCAAAGATACTCACAGTTGAATGAGGGAGGTTTGGGTGGGGTGAGAATTGTTTGGGGTGGCTTGATGGATCAGCAAGGGCCTCATATTGTTGTTTTTCACTTTCAAATGGTCGATTTTTTAATTTAATATACAAGTTTGAAAAACGTCCGTTATTTTGCACACGCTGCCAACAGGTGGCAGCATGAAATAGGCAAGTTGTGAGTGCACAAATTCAAATAATAATTTAATTTTTTAAAATCTACTATCTTAACGTCAAAAATGACACGATCAGTAACTGGCTGATTTATAAAGCTGTTTTAAACAATTTTTATTTAATCTTTTTTTGTTTGACTGTGAGTGTCTTTGCAAATTTTCCCATTGAAAGGGATAGGGTTTGCAATCCCCCTTAAACAGAAAATCCAAGAACTGAAAAATGTCATTATTAGTGGACGTCCACAATGGATACCCCCTCCCCCTGTCCACATGCCAGCAGACCTCCTACCCCCCTCTTGAGGACGTCAGCTTAGTATGACCTCTTATCAGGCTGACCTCGGAATACGTAAGACTAATAAGTTTCAATAAATGAGCCTTTCCACATAATTTTTTTTTTCGATATTAATTAACAACGACTCGATGTGGAATTAAAACATCCCCACGTAATATATGTACTTTTAATGATAAGAATCGTTTTTGAGCAGTCATTTTCAGTTAAATTTACAGTGAATTTCATAATAAATGACGTTATTCGTGAAAGTGAAAAACCCCTCATCATTTTAAACAATCGCAAAACATGTGTTGCATGCTCGGCAGTCGTTTTTATTGTTTTTGAAATTGCAAAACGTAACCCTGCCCCTTTTTAATGCAAAGGTTTAATTAAATTACGGGGAAACGTTGCCCCACTCTGACCAATGAGTGGTGGTTTATACTTTTAATGTCTTCCACCTACTACCTCATATTGTATGGGGTATTTTCCCATCGCACACCTGGACTAACAAAGTGAAAACACCTTCGCAAAATACACTCACTTCACACGTGTCGAATATAGTATAAATATATACAAATTTTATGTTGATTATATTGAAACGCAAAAAGCTGTTTTAAAACGTCCCCCGCCCATTCGTTTCCAGGTATTTTTAAACGTAATAGACACGTGGGTGGCACAGAAATAGTAAGTGTGTGTGGTGTGTTGTTTTACCTGAGTTTCCGTGACGTTTAATAATTTGGCCATTTCCGCCCGTTCGCTGGACGACAAATACTTTTTAATCTCAAACTGTTTTTCCAACTCGAATATTTGCCTCCCCGTAAACGTGGTCCTGGCTTTTTTCTTTTTCGTTTTATCCAAAGCGTGCACTTCACTATTGTTGTCTTCACTAGTTTTGCATTCCTTATCTTTTTTTCGTTTCGTCGCCTTCGCTACGTGAACTGGCGATTGGCCCGACGAGAAATCTGAAAAATTCAATACAAAAAAAATTATACATTTTAATTAAAACATATACACGCAAGCATACCGAGCATGCAAATTATAACGTACACACACAGCATGCATATAGTTAGTTATACGAGACAGAAGGATTGGCTGTTATTTTATACAACAACAACCAAAAACTAAAATCATGAACTAGTATTTTATCGAGAGTTTAATTCAAAGTAGCGCAAATTGTTATTAGTTTATATATATATAATTTCGATGACCTTCGGGCATCTTTGAAACATGGAAAGAATTTAGAAAGTATACATATATAATGCATACAGGGTGAGGCATTTAAAGTGACAAATGTAATTGTTTAACGCGTGACAAGAGCCCGAAAGTTTACTACAAAAATAACACCTCTCATAATTGGACATTCACTTTCTCTCCACCCCTACCTAGTATCTTATTCGCCAAAAGCAGGACATCTTAATTTAAGTTTTGCTGAATTAACTACTATGAATATAAAATCATGGCATTTGTGGATGCACCCTGATTCACTTTGGGGCCATTCAAAAAGAACGTCCTCAAAGGGGGCGGGGGGAAGTCATTACGGATGTCCACTAAAGATGGTATTTTTCAGTTTTTGGATTTTCTTTAATTTAGTTTATCCCTTTGAGTTCGTGAAATTGGTTGCGAGGCGGGTGTTGGGAAATTTAAAGGATGGGCCTTGGTATGTTCCAACACATTTTCTGAACACTACTTTTTTTTCTTTTTTTTTTAAAGTAAGGACGTCCAAAAAGGGAGGGGGGAAGTCTGGGCTAATATGGACACCATGTGGATAGGGGTTGATGTTTGAAGGAATTTTGGAGGACGTCCTTTTTGAATGGCCACTTATATTGTCAAGAATTCCTCCTATGACCAATTATACCCCACCATTTTTCCAAAGTGTTTATAAAGATTTGTTTGTTTTTATATCAGATTTTTCCGATTAACACAACAACATAAAATGCTGTTTACGAGGTGATACATTGTAATAACTCGAGCTATACATACTGGAAAGTTGATGGGGATAAACAAATAAAAATCTCCCGTTCCGCGGAATAATCAAATCGACATTTGGTTAAATTGTACTGGATTTGTAATCGTGATGTTTATCTTGAATCGTGTATAAAACGACTGAATAGATTTATTACCGAAACTCAAGATCCGTTGAACTTTCATATACATATAATGTTTCTTTTTTTTGTGATCGCATATATCGAATTTTCATTTCGTTCCGCGAACCGATGGCATCGTGATATATAAATTGAAGTTGTTGCGAGCGCTGCACTGGGATTGCTCCAATTTGGCACGGCACAAATGCGGAGTTGACAAGTACACTACACACTACATATACACTATACTATATATATATATATATATATACACTCGCATCGATTGCCGATCTATATAACGCGTCTCGATGCGCCGCATTTGCATAAATCTCTCTTTATGTCTCCGCAGAATAGACTCGACACTCTTCTATAAAAGGTTTTCATTAGATATTCTCAAACGTACATATACGCGTTTGTTTAGAGATTCGCGAGGCCCTATATATACTGTATATGATGTAATTGCATCTAACAGATAAGTCGAGAAACCACTATATAGTATACAGATTGAAGAGTACCTTCAATATGATCGTACCGCACTTAAGCGATAGGAATATGGTATAGGTATACAGATTAGAAAAGTTAATTATATATTATACATACAGATAGTCAATTCTGGGGATTTTGCAATCAGGTAGAAACACCACAAGAACATTTCGTTGAAGTTGGTGAGGTATAAGTTTCTTGTAACAGGTTATCCGTGTATGAGACATGGTATTCTCTGAAACTTTCGGACTTAAATGGATATTAAATTCAAGGTGCGGACATCGAAACATCAGAAGAGAAATGTTACCAGACTCTACAGGACTCAGCCGGTCAAGCTTTTTAAGAAGTGTGGGGTTATTTAATGATAATTTTAGTTAGTACATAAGGTAGCATCCTAATTCCTTGTTAAGTTAGGAAAACCATAAGTTGGCCCTTGAGTCCATGATGTGCTTATTTAATTACAGATTGGGCATGATTGATTAATAAATATGGGTTTAGTCCGAGTTATAGATATATGCTTTTTAAGATGAAAGTGTGCTCCTTGTTTTATGCCACATTATAAATTTTAGCAGTAGTATACAAATTGAGGAAATGTTGGTGCATGCGGTATAATTAATTTTGAATAAATTCGTATTATCCGAAATAGGCTCTACACGTTAATTCGGATAATCGAGCATCCACTGTAGTTTTTTTTAGACATTCTGATAAATTACTTGTACATTTCGACACTTCTTCGTTAGGTGGTCTCGAATAACCGAGTTCGCGGATGCTATAGTGTCTGTAAATCTTTTTACGCCGTATTCAGTTTATTCCGTAAAATATAATTATATCCGTTATACAGTTCGGTGCCGACAAACTGATGATATTCACGCTTTAATGACACTATGTGCGAGACGACATTTTAAATTCACGACAGCTTGTGATGCCAGACTGGTTGAATTAATTAAAAGATACGTGAATAACTAGTTTTAAAATGTACTATATAAAAAGAACTCTTAATCACGCAGACATGGCGTCCTTTAATCTTCGTACTAAATGGTTTACTACCTATACAATATGTATATGAGCATCCGGCACGGTGTTCTGCGTAAAAACTGATAACATCGTAATTACAGTATACGTAAAATTCTACAGCGTACAATAAAAAACGAGCTTGTTTCAATATTTATGTTCAACTCGAAATGATAATTTATCATAAATTATTCAAGAAACACCGCGTGTCGAAACACGATGCACCGACACAATTGTATTTTCATACTATTCCCGTTAATTATGCAGTAACCAGTTTCACCCTATTCGTATGTATTAACAGTCCGTGAAAAATATAAATAGTATTCGCAGCAAGCATGCTAATCCCGCTAATAGCTCACAAAACAAAGGTCGAATTAGCACACATCACGATGCAATAATAGATAAATCACCAGCAGCAAAAAGTCGATTATATGTATCCATGTGAATGTACATCAAAAAGGATATATTTAATGATTCTAAGAGTCTCAGCTCAACGTATGTATAATACAATAAGAATTTAAAGCAACCACTGTTGGGCGGAGGCTAGTATATGCTGGCACCACAGAAAGTGAACCATAAAGCTGGGAGGTTATTATTGATGTTAGATAACAGAAAGGGTATTAGTTCTGCTGATGTAATGAGGGTCGGGGGGGGGGGGTGAATTC
>JAQGAE010003291.1:0-15124 GCA_034696685.1 Julus scandinavius | reverse complement strand
CCCCCCCCCCCCCCCCCCCACTCCCTTTTTGCCAGATTTCACACGTACACACACTCGCCTAACACCACCCTTTGTTTTTTTGAATATTTAGGAGTTTCCAATATGGCGACAATTTTTAATATTGCCAATTAAAGCTTTAGTCGAGTTTTACGATAGCTTTAATTAACACTTTTGATTAAATGACAGTCGGTCGCGAAATGGTGGAGTATAAGGGAAATTCAAGGGGTAATAAGGTGTTGCTTTGGATTTTTGCATTTTGGGGATTGAGAGTCATAAATTTAGATATTTTATACTAAACCAACAGCCGGAACACTTTGTGAACAGCCTGTATAGGGCCAATATCCCCCAAAATGCATTGCTTCGAAACAATCGCCCCTTTTCGATATTTTTGTTTTGTGGATTATAAAGCGTATAATCGATAATTTTCATAAATTTTAGCTAATTGGATTAATCCATTCTCAGCCTCGTATCCGATTCATAAATAAGTGAATATTTGACCAAAACTTAATTTTGCTTTGATGACCGACAACTTTTGTAGAAAATTACACTTGTATTTATTAAAATGCCACCATTTCATAAAAATTGTTGGTGCGGCGAACCAACCTCTTAAGATTCATTTAGCGAATATTTCGAGAATGTAGCGAAAACTGTCTATGCAAGAAAACTGTATTCACTTGCTTGTCCTTTTTCATTTTAAAATAGTAGATTTTTTAAGATTAAATAATTATTTGAATTTTTGCACTTATAACTTGCCTATCTTATGCTGTGACCTGCTGGCAGCGTGTGCAAAATAACGGACATTTTTCAAACTTGTATATTAATTTTTTTTAAATCAACCATTTCAAAGTGAAAAACGACAAGCGGAGCCCCTTGCTGATCCATCAAGCCACCAAAAACAGTTCTCACCCCCACCCAAACCTCCCTCATTCAACTGTGAGTATTTCCGCAAGTCTGACCCATTGAAAAGGATAGGGTTGTGATCCCTCTTAACATGCAGTGCAATGTTAAGGTGCAAAATTGTCTGTAGATGACCTTGGTACCGGTTGAGGTGTCGTACTTAGTAGAGCAGCCCGAAATTTCATATATTCAGGATATAGAGATGGTCCAGCGTAGGGCAGCCAGATTTGTTAAGGGCAGTTACCGACATTCCGCGAGTGTGACAGAAATGCTCCACTCTCTAAATTGGGACACGTCGAGGTCCAGACGTAAAAAGTTATCTACGGGGTTATTCGAACGTTTTAATCTTTCTCTTAATTCAAATATATTAACGCTTAACGACCACTATAAGAGTAGACATAATCACTCCAATCCTTTGACCGAGCTTCGTGCTCCAAGATGGACGCTTACTTTTGCTCCTTCTTTCTGCGTGCGATTAGACGATGGAATAGCCTTCCTCGATAAAGTCCAGATTTAGTAAAAATTCAATTTAACAATGATGTCTAAGTCGCTACTGACTTAGGTGAGCATTCTCCTGAAGTGATTGGGTACGACTTCCTCCCCTACCATATGGCATTTATTTGCTGACTGTAGGGTTTTCGTTCCATGAAAATGGCATATCCGATAAACCTTAAAATACGAGAGGAAAAACAGGTTGAAACCGAATATTTTTACTGCTCTTGTGTTTGTTGCGGTTATTAGAAGCTCCTCAGCATCGCAATTTGTTTCTTCATCTTTTTTCCCCTCATTAAAATTGTTGAAATTTAGCCAATAGAATTCGCTGCTATATAACAGTTAAAAAAATATATAAAAATAAAAAAAGCCAGCTAAGGATAATTTTACTTTTTGGAGATTGATTGCTGTTGACATCCCCATTTCTAGGTCGTCGCCATGTTGCTACATCATGTCAGGAAAAGTGACGTCACTGGGGGGATTAATCGAGGTATAACCTCCAATTGAGAATAGCTTAATCGACGATATCAATGCTATTTATATCTACAGGGTGGGCCAATAAAAAGTAAGCCTACTTTATAAAAATCATAAAAAGGTTATTTGTTAATGGAATTTAATGAAAATTTGTACAAATATTGTTTTTCTCTTTACTTTCGAATTGCCCTCGTTCACGTTCTTATTTAATGACGTAATCATTCGAATTTGTCTTTCAAAATGGCGTTCACTGAAGAAGAAAGAACCACGATAAGTTTTTTTTTTGCGTAAAACGAAAAATTACAGCGTTGGCAATTTTTGAAACTTTTTACGGAGAAAGGTGCTGACTTTGAACACAAATTGAAATAGGGAATTTCTTTGTATCCTATTTAAGTACGCATGTACTTTTTATAAAGATGGTTTACTTTTTATTGGCCCACCCTGTATAAATACCATTAATGATGATATTTTTCTGAATTTGGATTTTCTGTTAATTTGAGTTTAAAACCTCGCGGAAAGTCGGGAATTATGTCTAAATTTGTGTTAAAACACCAATTTTATGCTGGAATTTCCCTTCCAGGTCAGAAAATTTCCGGTTAATCAGAAAAATCTGGAAAAATGTCATGAATTTGTTAGCAAGGAGTGCTTGGAAATGGGGCTTTAGATGTTCCAAAACACATTTTCTGGGCACCCTACTTTTCAACAAAAATTAAGGACGTCCATGAAAGGGGCTAAAATGGACACCATGTGGACAGGGGTAGTCAATTTTTGAAGAAATTTCGGGGGCGTCTTTTTTGAATGGCCCCTAACTAGCATTAACTATACTGAAATTCGTGAATGGCGCCTAATGGGAGGGTCTCATCGTTGCCTATATGTGTCCCTAGATGGCGCCACTTTCTATGCGTCTTTCTGCAGGTTGCTTCTCTTCCAATAAGCCTTCAGAAGCCATCGCATATATTAACATTTACAACACATGTACATATAGACATTTATCCATAGGGCTATTTCTATATACTTTGTTATTATTATGTCAAAATAATGCGCATCTTACCAATAAATATACTTCTTATTAATAACGAGCGAATTACTCGTCAAATTTATATTTAGAAATCGTTTTTTTTATTTAAGTTTCACATTCCCAATGATAAGCATACAGTAAACATCTTGAAATTGTAATTAATAGACCCGATTAATTATAATTGGTAGCATTATAAAAAAAATAAACATTAAAAAAAAGCATTTCCATTAATTTGTCCACCCACTATAACGATGACCTATGATTTATTATAATATATTGCAATAACATGGGTAAGTTTAATGTTAGGGCCATGGACCCGGTGATTTTATTATTTTAGTATAAACGAACAGTCTAAATATATAATTTTTTATATTCCAAAAAGACCCAGTTATCTTTATTTGCCCGCTGGTTTTGTTGACATTTTCTTTCAGAAATCTTCATATATTTCATATTTTCCCTGTTATTTATTACAATTCCCTCCTTATATACATATATATATATATATGCAATAACTGAAATCCACGTATCGCATCTCCAGAAATATATATATATATATACAAAAAAATACAAAAATTTACTTTTGAAATTCTGGAAGACATATTTTGTTGTCCTTTTGTGTGCCTTCAAGCTAGCCAACATGAATAAACGGGAAAAGGAAAAAATTTCCGCATAAAAAGCAGACTGAAAAATCCATGATTATTTCGCTTCCAGGTTTTGTTGGATATTAAATAAAACCTCTATATATACGAAATAATATATACATATAGGACATATAACAAACACGTTTATATTAAAATTCGTCACGATTTATTTAAAAAATATCGATAACAACAACAACAACAAAAAAACGTATATTAATTTCGTTTTTATTTTTAATATACACGAAGCCAATTTAATTTCAATTCGCTGTGGGCACATTTAGACCCAGTTTTTCAATTTCAAGGCAGGCGTTTTTGGCGCTCAAAACCCAACAGAAAGCGTTCTATAAAACAGTTCGAACGGGTCGAAAAATCGAACAAACGCACGCGTTCTATATATAGTATGGAACCATCGCACGCGTTCTATAAATAGTATGGAACAAACGTACGCGTTCTATAAATAGTATCGAATAAACGCACGAGTTCTATAAATAGTATCGAACAAACGCACTCGTTCTAAATAGTACCGAACAAACGCACGCATTCTATATAGTATCGAACAAACGCACTCGTTCTATATAGTATCGAATAAACGCACTCGTTCTATATAGTATCGAACAAACGCACGAGTTCTATATAGTATCGAACAAGCGCACGCGTTCTAATGTAGTGTTCGGGAAAATGTCCTATTAATGTTCCACAAATACCCCTTTTTTCCACGAATGCACTCGACTGGGAATTCCCCTCTCCTGTACGAACACCGTATACAATGAAGGAATGGATTTTAAGTTCAAAACAGATATTCTCTAATCTCTGAAGGGCCAAAAGTCAAAGGTTAATATGGTCCCTAAATTAGAACTATAAATCTATACTACATAGAATACATATACACACAAGTGGCGAGCTACCCCACAATACACCTGATACAAAATTGCTAATTTCAGATAAATATGGAAGCGTTATGATCCATCTACACACACATCAGTTACGTCTCGGTTGCCATCAGTGAAGAAAAAATTCTGGCATATTGACCTTTTCATTTATTTCATGTTGAATTAATAAGCCATTTACACACGTCCGGTTTTCCCATTTTGCATAAACACTGAACGGACACGTAACCGATGTATGTAAATCAATATATAAATTCAGTTTTCAATTCAAATATTGATAACTGCATCATTATTCATCAAATTAATCATTAAATTAATAATTAAATATGTCAATTAATTTAGAATACCCAAATTCGCATTCACGTATAAAAGAAACATCAAGATTTTTATTATATATATTAAAAAAAAATAGTAATATGAGCCTAAATCGGCCTAAATCTGGCCACAAATCTGGTAATCAAAATTCATGTTTTCAGTTAGACTTAATAAATAAATATATTAAAATATAAAACAAATTTTTGGCTATTTTTTTTCTAGTATTCCTCATCATACATATATTTTTTCTATACCTTATTTTTTTTTTATTAATCCACCATCATCCTTCCTCCTTCTCCTCCTCCTTTGAAACCTTCGAAACGTCGGCCATGACAGTCTTAATGCAAAACACATCCCGTGGTGACTTTGACCTGTCTTAATTAAGACATACGGACAATATTGTCTGACAACACTGTCTACCTGTAATTCGAACGGCGCGTGCGGGGGCCTTTAATGAACGCCGGTAGTCGCGTCTAATGGCGGCGTGGGGGCCACCATGGAACATCGAGAGCATTCCAAGAATAATTAAAAATAGAAGGAACAAAAATATAAAAAACCTCGAAGTTTTATTTAATTTTTCTTAACGAAACGTTTCGTTTTTTCGCCCAGTTGTTTGATAAAAAATAAAAAGCAGGCAAAGACGAGAGAATATATGAGAGAAGAATAGGGGTAGGGGGTAGAAAAAAAAATGGGCTGATCCCAAAGACGTCTGAATAAATTAATTTGGAAGGGGGGCTTAATTACCCATTCCGTTTTATTAAGACTATAGCATACATATCCCTAGTTTAGCTCGACAACATTGCGACGCTTACGCTTAAACGCCCGGAACCAAGCTCAATACCGAGGTCTCGATAATGAAGAAGAAGCTTTTAATTTTACGCGGCTTGTGGAGGAAGAAACCTCGGCCGGTAAGGTCGTCCTTTTCATCGCACTTTTTTTCTTTTTTTCTCTCTCTCTCAACCGCGAGTCTTGTTTTTTCTGGATTAATCAGCGGATTAATCAACGCGTGGCTTAATTAACACAGTCCATGATTTTCGATCTTCGTCAAACGTGGATTTGGTCGTACAATTTCGACGACGTCCAGAGCACGGTATGAAGTTCCTACCCTGTTTTTAAAAAAACGGTAGGAACAAAATACCTCGCTCCTGACGAAGCGAATTTCGGGCTTCAAGATGTCGGTGATCCTCGCCTCTTAATCTTCGCCGATGGACGGCACGTCTTACGTAATCCCGGTGAACACACGCGAACCAACGACGGACGTTCGGGGTCCTTTTCAACGCACCCATTCGTTTCGGAATAACGCTCCAAAATGGCGGCGGCCGGAATAGAATCTCATTGATTTTTACTGTATTATTCATCGCGTCTGTTTTTTTTTCTCTTCCCCCCTCCCTTCTTCTTCTTCTTCATCTTCTTCTTTTTGTTCCATCATCTCTTCCGCTGCGTGCTTTACGCTGATTTCGTTCCAAAGAGGGCATTTTTGGAACAGCGAAATCGTTCCACGACGGCCTCGTTTTCGTTCGACGTTCCAGTTCTAGAACCGCGCGCGTTTAATACAAGGGGAAAAACTCTATTCGCATCGCCTGGTTTTGTCGGTGCTCAACATTTTTTGGTCAGGTCCACAAATTTGGGTTTTCAAGATATATGAACGCGTCGTATTTAGTTTTTTTTTCTTCTATATTCACAATCCCTCTTTAATTCTATATACAATTAGGGAAATTATTTTTATTTTTATGTGGGGGGAAAAATACATAATATAAATTTAAATATCTTAATTTTATATATACTAAGTATAGTTTTTTTTTTTTTTGTGGGGGTCTTTACCATTTTTCCCCCCACGATGCATGATGCAAAATTTTGGCAATTTAAGACCGGTTTTTTTCTAATTCATAACCGAATTTTTTATAAGATGAAAAGATGCAAAAAAAAAATTTTAATGGATTTTGGCAGGATTTTTAGTGCTAGCGAATCGATATCTGCGTGATTTTAGCATTTTTATAACCATGCATGTCAAAGTATATCGACATGGGGAAAAAAAAAAAAAAAAAAAAAAACGAGGCATGTACACAATAATATATCCTTAATCAAAATTCGTTCTATAAAGCATTTTTCGAACACAAAGAGCCATTCTAGAACGTATTCTAGAACGTGACGCTTAAATACAAAGGGCATGCAGCTATAAGTTGTAAACCAACGTAATTTGTTTGTACTGATTCGCTATAGGTCCTAAGCCTAATTTCGTTAATTTATTTAGGTCCCTTTATACCTCTTTCTCTCCCATTTATAGAGGGAGCGTCTATTCCGACAATGAGCGCGTCTGTGTTCGCCATAACCATATATGCAACAACGGATATTCACTACGTAAAAACATCGTTAAATTTACGTGATATTTAAGTTAAAAACCGGATTTTTACATCAATTTTCAAAAGCGATACATACTGTTCATCGAGATCCAACAAACCGGACTTGTGCCCATGATTATTCGCGTTTGTGATTATACAAATCGACCATTTTGCATTTTTACACCACCACAAACGTCGATTATTCACAGTGTACAATTTATAATCGAAATCTGCACTTTTTTGTATCATATTTCGCGAAAAAAACAAAGATGAGGCACAACGACTACATCTTTGGCGTCCATTGATGATTTCCTCGACCACGGAAGATCAGTTCGGATTCATGCCGCGTTCGGAGTGCCTTGTTCGGCATTGAGTCGAGCCACCATCGCCGTGCTTTTCGGGACCCGTTTTCCCAACCAATCGCCATCGATGGAATACACGGAGAGCGTCTTTTTTTCAATCCCCGTTTTTCGTTTTTCTCCCCCCTTTCATATACTTTAAAAAAAATTTTTTTTTTCAATCTTCTTCTTCAAAATTAGAAAATGCGAAAGTGCAGGCAGGGGGTATTTCTATTTCAACCGAATTTTTAAAGTGGGGGCGGTTTGGAAATCCTAAAGATAGGGTGCGTGTGTGTATGTGTGCACCGATCATTTTTGTTTTGTCCCATGTATATATACATAAACATTAAGCCTAACGCTGTTTTTTGTCGTTAAAAAAAGCCGAAAAGGCTTACACCAATCGAACATGTGAACACAATCAAAATTGTTGGTGTGGGAAAAATGTACGCGGTTAACATCTGCGAAAGAATGGCTAAAAATACGCCAAATAAAAAAAAACCAACCATCGTTTGAAATTAGGCCTAGTTCGTTTACCTTCGTGATATGTGTGTTGTTTGTATATTGTGGTTGAAAAAGCGAGGGTTATCGTATATCGAATGTGTGGTTTTTGTGACCGAAATTTTGAAGAGTTCGATGTATGTATATATTTTCTTATCGAGGACAAGAAAAAACAAATATCAAAAGCATATCATTGGGGCATATATTTATAGAAGCATATATATCATTGTAATTATTGAGAGGCTTATCACTATATAATATAGAGTCCATTATTAAAATAATCATTGAATAAAACTGGTTATCAATAAGAATTTCATTACTGTTTGTATATTTGGCTGCAGATCCAAAATGTTAAATCTTTGAATTTATATAAAACTGCATGGTATATACAAATATACATCTTGAAAAGTTGTATAAAATTCATATGAATTTATACGAGTAAAATTGTCGAATAAAATTGATGGCAGTGATTTTTCACAATCCGAGATTTGATGTTTGATAAAGCACGCAGGGCTATAGAGCATCAATAAATCGTTAAACTTAATCGATCATTAATATACTGTTTTATACAGTATATATTCACCGATTAATGAACACGAGCTCACCTATAAACGAACTTCACCTCATTATTATGAATTAATGAATATACACCTGAATTAAAATCTAATAGTTAATCCGGCATGGTGCATCAGCGCCATCGCTTCCAATAGAAGTATAACAATTAACTTAATCCCACCAAATGTTCTTCCTCCGATCGGCATAAATTATAAATGTTCCACGGCCTCATTTAATAAATTAGCATAAATTAACACGCGGACTACAGAATGAGAAGAAGATATAAAAAAAAACTCCATCGCCGAGGTGTATATAGAGTGTAATGAGGAGGGGGTTTCCCTTTATAACGCTCGTCATCATTTGCCTTTGAATTTAAACCAATTGGCATCGACTGTCTTAGGAATTAGCTCCTTCTTAATTGACGCTCGACATGGATTCGTTTAAACTTTTCGAATTAACGCCACGCGCGCCAATTCTTTTTTTTTTTTTGTTCTATATAGAATGAATTTGAATTTTCAAAAAAGTATACACCCGACGAATTAAAACGTCGCGTTCGTTCTTTTTTTTTTTTTTTCTAAATTTTGAAAATTTGAATCTACACGATTGCCACGAGCGCGTACACGTGATTATTCGAGCGAAAGCAGGCGATTTGGTTCTATTCTAAATTTGAAAATTCGAATCACACGAGATGGCACTTGAAATAGAGCCCGCGTGCACGCACGTGATCACGTTCACGAATTGAAAGCACGAGATTTCGTTCTATTTTAAAATTCGAAAATTGGAAGATTTGAAATGCACGTGAATGTATAGAGCGCGTGCACACGCGATTATTCGTACGAAAGCACGAGATTTCGTTCTACGCGTCTTATTTTTGGAGCATTTATAATTTAAATTTTTACTATTTAAACGACTGGAGAACAATGTTGTAAATTTCAAAATTTCCACATTTTGAATCCGGTGCTAAAAAGAAAAGCCCAAGTTTTGATACACGAAAATAAACTTACCAGAAGCGAGAACATGATCCGGTTCACACGCGGTGTCAGGTGTTCCATCGTGTCACTTCGGAGAACACATTCGTATCCACATATCGTTTGGACTTATACATAATTGGCGTATTTTTCGTCACTTCTTCTTCTTATTCTTCTCATCTTGTTTTCGGATTCATCCAACGGCGTCTTTTAAGTTTTTTTTTTTCTTGATTTTTTTTTATCTTTAGAAGTTTTTGCTTCATTTTCGAAATACGAAATTTGTGTGCTTTTTTCCCAAATTGGTGATCGACTCGCGAAGTCCTCCATAAACGCGAAAAAATACGACAACAAAAAACGATGGTGGTTGGTTTTTTTCTCTCTCTCTCTCGTTGTTGTGATAAATTTGTGAAAAGTTGGAAAAAATGGTAGATATTTTTTTTTCTTTAACTCGCCTTGCACTAACTTTGAAGTTGATGCTGTTTATCAAGCCGTGCGTTTGGAGCGGATCGTAGCGACTGAAAGCCAGCATCGTGGCGCTCGGATGCCAGCCTCGTGCGCATCTCACGCCCTCTTCTCTCATTGGTCGCCCTCTTTTAAGAACACGCCCGAGGGAGGAGCTAAGAGCGCTAATCGGGTGCGCGGGGGATTTAACCCGGGCCACGTTGGGCGGGGTTTAAAAAGACGCCATTTCCACCCGCAGAAAAAAAAAAAAACACACACATATACAAAAAAAATGCCCGCACATGTTATATTGCTGATAAAAAAAGTCTAGCCAGAGTCTGTGCATTTTTGCACCGACCGTGGGCACGCATACCTACGTCGCCATTACCCCCTACACGCCTTTTTTGGGATATTTTTTGTGTTTCTCAGCCGCGTCTAATGTTCTTTTTATAATGTTGACCATGTCTTAACCCCCCCCCCTCTGGCGTCTATAGGGGGACCTCTTACACCTCCCCATACGGACATTAATGCACCTCGAAAGTTTATTCAACTTGTCTTCTTCTATATACCTGCTGACTGAACCTTAATTTAATTTCCAGGTTTTTAGTTTTTTAGCCTGGGATGCAATTAAACAATTTCGTGATCATGTTCTGAGTTAAAATTAATCTTAGAACAGCTGCTATTCAATTTTTTTTAAAAAAATCATGTTTTTAGCTTAAGTTTATTTAAAGTTATATCAAAACTTGTTTTTTAAATTTTAACTATTTATAGTACAGTATTTATTAGCAGGGTTGGGATATTAGATTTTTCATTATATTTTAATGTTTGTTTTAAAAAATAACACGAATGTGTGAACATTTGGAACAAGAAAAAAAAACAGTACTATATACACAATGCTCAAAAGCACTGGTCGCCATCTTGGATCGATTTTCCCGCCAAATTTGAATCTGAGAAACCCCCAAGTTTAAATACAAGTCTGTATATACACGTAAATAAGTGTTTGTTGATATAATTCGTAAATTATTATACTTATTGTGCCATGGATAGTACCGTACCTAGAAGTTTAAGAATTCACATTACCTTCCCAGGTGGGAAAATTATAAGGCCATCTATGCCAAATTATGACCCATACTCTCATATACCAGAGTTCCCACAACCTGGAAAAAACTGAAAAATCCTGGAATGTCAGGGAATTTGAGAATTCAACTCAGTACCCTACAGTAAGCAAATAAATGAAGGGGATTGGTAACCAATCATTTCAGAAGAATGCTCCTACGTCAGTAGTGACTAAAGCCGGGTCTCCACCAAGGCGTACATGTACAGTAGTATACACGTTTTTTACAAACATATGCAAAAAAGTTTGCCCTCCGGGTTTGTTTCAGCCGCCATTTTTTAAATATATGTAAATATCAAAATTGTACAGCTATTAAAGACATTTAATAGGTGTTAAATTAGCAAATGGCGGCTGAAACAAACCCGGAGGGCAAACGTTGTTGCATATATGTTTGTAAATACGTGTATATACGTACATGTACGTCTTGGTGGAGACCCGGCTTTAGGCTAGGTGCGCACTAGCGATTTTTTCCCCTGCTTTTGTTTACACAAGACCTGTTGGTGGCTGTGCAAACAGAGGTTTTCGGTAATAAAATCACTCAAAAATAGAACCTAGTGCAATTATTTAGTTGCAAGGATTAACAACTCGTCAGTGGGGCAAGCTTCCATTGAAACCAATGTGTTTCAAATTGGTGAGGAGATGGTTGCGCAAAAAAGTCACCAGTGCGCTACTAGAGACATCATTGTTAGATTGAATTTTTACTAAATCAGGAGAATCGCCAGGTAAGCTATTCCAACGTCTAATCGCACGCAAAAAAAGGACCAATAGTAAGCATCCATCTTTCGCCACGAAACTCCGGTCAAAGGATTTCAGTGGTTGTTTACTCCTACAGTGGTCGTTAGGCATTAATATATTTGAATTACGAGAATTATTAAAATGTTCGAATAAGCCCATAGATAACTTTGCGTCTGGACCTCGACGTGTCCCAATTTAGAGAGTGGAGCATTTCTGTCACACTCACGGAATGTCGGTAACTGTCCTTAACAAATCTGGCTGCCCTACGCTGGACCATCTTTATATCCTGAATATGAACCATCCTGGAGGGTTCAAAATAGAAGCTCAATATTCCAACATAGGGCGAACCAGAGTTGCGTAGGCAGTTTCCGCTACATTTTCCACACATTCTCGAAATACGCGTTGAATGAATTTAAGGCGTTGGTCCGTTGGAACAACAATTTTTGTGAAATGGTGATTCTGGGAGAGATTTTTTCTTAATATAAAACCCCAGATACTCGACAGTATCAACGACAGCGAGTTGAACATCATCCGGAAAATACTCGGGATGGCAAGTCTTCCGTTTATGAGAGAAATGTATACCTGGAGTCATGGAAGAGACCTGGAAAGTCAGGGAGCTTTGTAAATTGGTCCTGAACTATTTCTGACCAAGCTTATATGATGACAATAATTTTAGATAAACCTGTTAAGTCATGATTGGAAAACATGAAAAAACAAATTAGTTTACAATTTTTAACTTACAAATAAGTTTTCTCATGTTTCATTTTTTTAAAACATGTTACTACAAATATATCAAGTAAAAACAATGTAAAAAAAAATAAAATGTTAATTTTTCGTAGTCATGGAAAAATTCAAAAATCTCCTGAAAAAACCTGGAAAGTCAGGGAATTTCATTCTCAAAAACAATGTAGGAACCTTGGAATTCAACATTTGACTTAAATTATTTCCCAGAGTATTAATATAACAATAATAACTATAAAACATATATATTGCATGTTGTTAACGCAGAACTGCATATAGCGCCATCTATGTTTCATTTCGCGAATCTTCATTTTGTCTACTTCATCACCATCTGTGGCCTGTTTCTCAATTGTTCCTCTAGATGGCGCGACGAAAGCACCAGGGCCAAGTTAAGAATTGGCTTGAATTTGCATTTGAATGAAATAAAGGGGAATAAAATCCAAAGGGGTTGTTTTTTGGAATAAAAAAGGGGGGATAATATAAGGCATGTAACCCCTTCGACAAGCCACCAGGGGGCGCTCCACATCAATGCAACCAAATTTCCCTTCCTATTCGCGACAGGGGACATTAAGGGTAGACATTCAGGTGGTTAAATTAGTTAAATCAAGTTTATAATCAGTGGACGGTAGTTAAAACATTTAATTAGTTGTTAAGTTTGTCAAAACAAGTTTTCAACTCGTGTTTGTTAGTTAATGATGGCTTTAATTGGTAGTTAAATTAGTTAAAACAATTTTTAATCGTTAGTTTTCAGGTAACAAAGGTGATCAATTTAGTTAAAACGGGTTAAAATTGGTCGTTGTTAGTTAAGACATATTTAATGAGTGGTAAAGCTTTTTTAAACAAGTATTTAATTGAATGTTGCTAATTAATACAGGCTTTAATCGGGAGTTAAGTTAGTTAAAAACCCGTGTTTGTTAGTTAATACAGGTTTTAATTGGTAGTTAAGTTAGTTAAAACAGGTTTTAATAGTTAGTTCTTAGTTTATAAGCGGTGATCAATTTAGTTAAAACAAGTTTAAATTGGTCGTTGTTAGTTAAGACATATTTAATGGGTGGTTAAGTTTTTCAAAACAAGTATTTAATTGGTGGTTGCTAATGAAGACAGGTTTTAGTCGATGGTTAAGTTAGTTAATTAAATTAAGTTAATAATGAGTGGATTAAGTTTGTCAAAACTTGTTTTAAATTCTGTTTGTTAGTTAATACTGGCTTTAATCGGGTGTTAAGTTAGTTAAATCACGTTTATAATCAGTGGACGGTAGTTAAGACATTTAATCACTGGTTAAGTTTGTCAAAACAAGTTTTTAACTCGTGTTTGTCAGTTAAGACAGGTTTTAATCTTGGGTTAATTTGGTTAAAACATGTTTTAACTGGTGGAAAAACCTGTTTTAATCAGGCAAGAAGTTTTTTTAATTTTGCCGCCAAAATGTATCGTTAGCCAATAGAAAGCGAGCACGTGACGAGATTTCATTTTCAAATCTAAATAGAACGAGTATGTTTATCGAACGTATTTTAAACATGAACCCTTCGAGTTAACCATGGATTTAACACGTGATCAGGGCGCCACCTGGTGGATCTTTTCGGCTCCCCGTACAGGATGCACGAAGACAATCCGAGCGTTAACTTAATGGCGCTAATCAACTTAATTAATTTTAATTAGATTTCACAATTAGGGCGGGGTTTGTCATTTGCTCCTCCCCCCTTCACCAGGGGGCGTCGATCCTAGCCCTTCCGGTGATGTCATTTCCTGTCTAAATTAGCGAAGGTCGTTTAACCGCAGTTCGTTTTAATGAGTCCCAGAGACAAATAGACAAAAGAATCGAATTGGAGCGAGGGCCGTTCGCTAATCTCAACTGCATGTTCTAAATTAGAAGTCTAAATTAGGACAATAGAACACTTTATTTGTTGTAAATTATTGTTGTTAATGTAAAAAATCGGCCCAACTAATGTGAATCGAAATGTCAGCCATGGCTTAACTTCCGGTTATACAGAGAGTATTTCTTGTTGTTCGATAATGTGTCCCGGCTTTAGTTTGCTGAAACATATGTGGAAAGCAAACATTTTTTGCTAATTTGTTCTCGCAAACCTTGTTGCCTCAACATTGTTGCTCCATGTTGCCTTCAGTGGAGACTCGGCTTTAGTTTGCTGAAACATGTGGAAAGCAAACTTTTTTTGCTAATTTCTTTTAGCAACATTGTTTCCTCTAGTTGCTTTCAGTGGAAACTCGACTTTATTTTGCTAAAACATATGTGGCAAGCAAACATTTGTTGCTAATTTGTTTAGCAAACATTGTTGCCCCCTGTTGCTTTCAGTGGAGACCTGGCTTTAGCTCGGTGCAAACATTTTTTGCTAATTTGTTTTTGCAAACATTATTCCCTCTAGTTGCTTTCGGTGGAAACTAGACAGCAACATATGTGGCAAGCTAACATTTTTTGCTAATTTGTTTTCACAAACATTGTTGATCCATATTGACTTCAATGGAAACTCGACTTTTGTTTGCTGAAACATAGAGTAAAACCGGGTGAGATGCCCCAGCGGTAGAGATGCCCCAGTGATGTTTTCGCGTGCATAAGGGAGAAAAGTTGATTATTCATTGCTGTTGGTGCAAAGTCAATACTGCCCGTGTTTCATATAAACAGTTTCCACGGAGTTGACTAGCGAATTTTGGATTCTGG
>JAQGAE010003290.1:0-15127 GCA_034696685.1 Julus scandinavius | reverse complement strand
GAACAAATTTTATAGGTGTCGTAAAAACGACAATACAAATTTAACAAATGAAAAACAAACAAACTTTGCTTGACCATACGAGGGGGGTCTCACACTAGTAGTAGGGTAACCGCAATAGTTATCTCCCCCTCCCCCCCCCAAAAAAAGAAAGAAAAACATGAGGTGTAACAAAATAATATAATACAGAAAAAAAATGAAGACATTTTGGTATGGTCCCTATATGTTCACAAATATAGGGTCATTCAAAAAGGACGTCCTCAAGAGGGGGTAGAGGGAGAGGGTCAGCTGGCATGTGGATAGGGGTGGGTGGAGGGAAGGGGAGGGGGAAGCCATTATGGACGTCCACTAATGATTGTATTTTCCAGTTTGTTGTATTTTCTGTTTAATTGAGTTTTAAATGTCAGTGAAAGGAGGAATGGACACCGGAAGGAATGTGTCCCCAGTCCCAAATGTACTTGAAATTTTAAAAATTGGGAAAGTCGGGAATAATGCTTAAATTTGTGTTAAACACTAATTTTATGCTGAAATTTTCCATCGAGGTCAGGAAATTTCCGTAAATCAGAAAAATCTGGAAAAATGTCGTGGAATTTGTAGCGAGAGGTGTGTTTCGAAATTTGTAGGAAGTGCCTTTGCATGTTCCTTCAAATTTTCTGGACACCCTACTTTTCAAAAACAATTATGACGTCTATGAGGACTAGGGAAGAGTAGAGGAGTAGGGGGAAGTCAATTTTTGAAGAATTTAGGGGGAAATCTTTTTGAATGGCCCCTATTTCTATTTACGTGCCTATATAACTTTTCATTTAAGTCCTTAATTTCAAGGAACATTTAGAAAGTGAAGATACTAAATTGTAATAACATTTACATTATTTCGTTAAAGAAGAGCAGAATTAAACACTTATTTTTGGAGTAAATTAAGTTTCTCAACCTAATATTTCAAACATTTTGTAAATTTCCTAAATTTCACTACTGCAGGTAGTGGATTTTTCAACTTTTGACCTACCGCAAAACAATGCTTTTTTCTCTTAAATTTATCATCATTTTTCAAATCAAGTAAATATGTCAGCATGCCAATATTGGTTTTTAAAAAACCCAACAAAATGTGATGCTTCCTGGTTATGAATCGATAAAACCCTCTAAAATTCGCTTGTTTAGCAAAATGGTGTGCCTTTTCTAGTTTGAAACATCCCTATTGTTTAACATTAGCACTCGAAATTTATTCGAGGGTCCCATTGTACTCGTCCATTATTTTAATACATCATTTTTTGTTATATTTCACAGAAAATATTAAAAAAAATTGCTGCGAGATTCGACATCATCTATCGAAAAACTACATATTGGAAATGAGTTTTTACTCATTAGCAGATGATGGGATTCCCTGAAATTTCCTGACCTTGAAGGGAAATTCCAGCATAAATTGGTGTTTAACACAAATTTAGTCATAATTCCTTACTTTTCCCGAGGTTTTCTTCAACAACCAGGTAAACATGTCTGAAGAAAGTGGACTATCGATTTCTACCTTGTAATCTCCACGCTCTACATAACATTCAGTTACAACATTTCCAGTCCACGAATGACAAATTATCAGAATCTCGTATTTTCATACATAAATTACCTTTCAGATTATTTTATCCTGAATAACAGGCTTCACCAAAGTGTTCAGACTGTGCTCCAGTCAATCCTGGCCGACACAAGACAGCCCTCGGGTGACCAGATGGACTACTTTTATAAGCACGGTGCCAGTGTCAATGGCCGAGGACTTAGGAAAGTGTTAGTTTTTGTTATGAAACTTGACCAGCAAAGAAAATATGCCATACCTGTCTGTGTAAGACGGACATTGGACTTGAGTGACCACAGGCTTTGCATCAGCTGCTGAACTCGGCACAAGATTGGCTATTGGTACTCTTGTGCGTGTGACAGCGGCTATTGCAGGGTTTTCCGAGACAACCTACATCCTGATGTGGAGATGATGATGATGGTCAGTTGATGACAAGCCCAGGTTTGAAAATGGAGATATTGCTCAGGTTTGGAAATGGAAATATTGCTCAGGTTTTGTCTGTAATATTTGATACAAAAATAAAATAAAATTACATAACACGTGTGCATATTCATTGCTTGATTAACTAATCTTCCAGAATTATTAATATTTTGATGAATTTAAAAAAATGGCATTGTTTTGATCTTCTATAAACTAAGTTATGATTGTTATCTGGACAACTTATCAAAATCATTGAATTTTCATATAATTTATTTACCTGTCTAAAAAAATTGTATCAAAAATTATGTGGTTTTGATAAGTGGTCTGGATAAAATAACAATACCTAAACTAATTATTAAATTAGTATTGTTATGGTTACTTATTGCGTTCTACAGGATCTACACCAGTTTTCGGAATTTTTAGGAAAGGTCGAAAATGTTACGTTCAATTTAAATTTTAAACATAAAAGATCAATAGATAATACTGAGTTTGGTTCATCCAAAGTTTATTAACGGTTTAGCATAATATTTACTGAATTCTAGTTAAAACTTTGGCTAACTTTAACGATAGAACATGCATGTTCCATTCCGCTTATTTAATTTAAGCGTCACCACAAATCTACAAAAATCGAGACATACCTGTATTATATGTTCTGGAAGATTGCCCGAAGCCTAAAGACCGACAATATTTTAGCAAAATCATCGGAAATCATTATTAAAAGTTGAATAATTACGCTTTTGAAGAAGAACAGCAAACTGGCGGCCATCTTTTAGAACGAATTTGCCGCTGTTCGAAATACAACAAGCCAGCAGATGGCGCTGCAAACAGAAAATCAGGAAGCGCGGGATATTTGAATTTGTATACCATTTTAGTTTTATATATAATACACCTATACCTCGCTATACGGCCTTTCGCTATAATTGCCTTTTTTAATTATGGCACTGCTTCGATTTACGGCCCACAATGTTTCGTTATACGGCCAAAAAAATTGCTGTAATTAAAGAAATTGGCCAAAAAATGTGATAATTTACCCCAATTTGCACAAACAAGGTCGGATTTGGCTAACAATAAAACAACTTATGGATTTCACTTCATTTAAGAAGGAAAAAAAATGAAAATCACAATTCAAAAAGAATTGTTTCGTTATACGGCTTTTTCGCTTTCCAGCCAACTTTTCCGGAACGTATCTAGGCCGCAAAGCGAGGTAGTAACTTGGCTACAGATAATTAAATTTCGCAAATACATTTATAACAATAATTTTATGGCGCTCTACAACGTCTAAATTGCACTTTTTTCTTCAACTTTAGAATGTTTTACAGGGTTCCCCCACAAATAAAATATTCAACTTTCTTGACTTTCCCAGGTTTTAAGACAAATTTCCCTGACCAGCTTAACCAATACAAACTGCTATAAGATTGCTAAAATTAAAAATAATATTTTTAAAGCAGAAAAAACGGATTTTTAATCCCGAAAAATGCAATTTTACTTTCGACAAATGCATAGAAAATCATAAGGAAGGACTTTAAAATATTAAGGGACCTGAAAGAAAGCTGTAGGGAACACCGAAAAGTGATCTTAATCTTTAAGTTTAAAAAGGGCCGAAATTAAAGTTACATTTTTTGCCTACTTTTCCAGGGCATTCCAATTTCCCTGACAATTCCAGGTTTTCCAGGTCTGGGAACCCAGTTTTAAAATTGCACGAACATTGAGGGGCCATTAAAAATATACGTCCCTAAAATTCCTTCAAAAATTGACCCCCTCCCCCTCATAGACGTCCTTAACTTTTTTGAAAAGTAGGGTTTCCAGAAATTGTATTGGAACATACAAAAGTCCATCCTATAATTTTCCAAGTATCTGTCTCACTACCAATTCCACGACAATTTTACACATTTTTCTGATTAACTGAAATTTCCTGACCTCGAAGGAAAATTCCAGCATAAAATTTAGCACAAATTAGGCTATAATTCCCAACTTTCCCGATGTTTTAAAAATTCAAGTACATTCGGGACTGGGGAAACATTTCTTCCGGTGTCAATTTCCTCTTTTCACTGACTTTTAAAACTCAATTAAACAGAAAAAATGGGTTCCCACAACTTATTAGTTGCATTGTCTAAATTTAATATAGACAATTAAAACATAAGAGCATTTTATTAAATACTACATCGACAATTGAATTTCATGATTGGCGAGGGATTCCTGTTTTTTAAAAAAAAAAACGATAATAAAAAACAAAAAATGAAAAAAAAGCATGAAAACATAAAAGTATAATAAGGAACATTAAATACAAATAATATCTAGAGCGAGAGAGTCTTAAAAAAAATCACACTCCGATGGATGCCGAGTTTCGAGAGTTGGGACCATTTGGCATTTTAGACAGAATAATAAACGCGAGTATTATTTACATATTTGTAAGTCAACTCGACTCGAGCATCCGAAAGTCGCTTAAGTACGGGAAGGCAGATTAAGAGGTTTCGATTGTTCGAGATGATCAAAACCGGTCAATAATGAAATTGTTCTTAGGTATCGAGTACTACGAATTTACCTTTTATCACCGGTTATACATTACCTATTTCGGAACAAACGGACCTAAGTCGGATATAGCGAAATTTATTAAGGATGATCCGCTAGATTATCCTCGAATAATACGTAGTCTCGGATAATCGTGGTTCCACCGTACCATCCTTTCAGCATATAAAAGCTGTATTAATAAACTTCGCGATATCCGATATATCGGTTATATCCGGCGGTTCCGACACACGTAACCCATTTCTAAAAATCATACATTATGTCGAACTCGGGGAAAATCTGCGTAAAAACGAGTAACAATATGCCTGCGAGTAAGAATTATCGATGATGGGGGATAAACTAATAAAATCATATAATTTATACATATAAAATACGAGAAGATAAAAAAAAAATTATTGCGAGGTTTCCACGATTATTTTGCCAAATTCGTAGAAATTAAAATTTCTTAAAAAATATAAATCTGGCACTAGAGAACACATTTCTGGTTTCCGGAAATGTTTACGGATTACTTAATAAATCATGCAAAATATCGAGTGGGGAGGGCAATTTCAATTCAACTCGATCTCCTACAATCGGCAAAAAACAAATTGCATCGGCGAGTCCCAATTTAGAGAGTGAAGCATTTCTGCCGTGTTTTAAAAAGTGATTTTGGTAATGCCGATTTGTGTTTTTTCCCCCCCTCGTACTCTAATCGAACGAGTAAAGCTTCGATTATTTTAAAACAAAGTACCTTCTACGTGGTTCAAACTAGTCTAAAAGGGCATTTCTGCCCTATTATACGAGAATCTGTGCTCGACAAGTGCTTTCTAAATTAAGGCCGCGCCACAAATGCGGTGTTCGGCGAGTTCCGAGTGGCTACTCGCCGATTTCCTACTAGGGGTGTGTCGGATACTCTGGTACTCGCTCGACTTTCCCCGCCAGTTGTCTGTATTTTGTATCGAGTCAAAGCGGGCGGATATTTCCATTAGTAAAGTCTTCGGCGAAAGACTGCGGGAAATATTTTGCCCTCGTCGAATACCGCAAGCGTGGCACCGCCGTTAGAGGCTAAATGAAAATGTGCTTTTCCACATTTTCGTAACGACCAAAGATTCGGAGTCTTCCGAAAAGACCACACTCGTACGGTTAAGCAGAAAGCACCTTGTTCTCCAACTCAAATAAAAAATATTAAAAAATACGAATCTACCTTCTGAATCCAGAGATTTTGTGCCGTAGAACATCGAATTTTTTTGCAAATTGCAAAAAAAAAAAAAGTACTTCAAAACCTTTTGTCATTTCTCCATCGCCGTTAACTCGATCTTCCACCTCGAGTGCACGCTACGCTAACGGTGACGGGACGAGCGGCATTTTCACGAGGAGAAGGAAGAGTGGTGGTGAAAAACTAGACGACTATTTTTGGTGTTTTTACGAACCGAGCTCGTTCTGCATTTTATCTCCGAGGGTGCATCCGTGGTGTCATACCCACACCCCGTGGGGATTTTTGCTAGTAGGAACCGCGTTTTCAAGTTGCCTCGGCGAGCCCACGATTTTGCGAGAGCTTCCCGGACCTTTAGGGGCACCACCTAAAATGAGACAAAATCAGTCAACAATGGATACGGACATGCAATTTCCGAACCCCGAAGTACAATGACCGAGACGAGCACGGCGAAAAGACGCATATCAACAGTCGGAGAATCTCTCTAGGTTTGCACAACCCTTGCATACTCTCGGGACTGGTGAAAAACACGCTTTTAGACAGATTCATTTATAGACGGGTTCCAAAGTCGGGACCTCAAAGGTCCCAAATCCAAAAGCGCAACCGGCAAAACTTGTTCCCGACGCCACATCCTAATTAATCACCTTCTAATAAATGCCTGATTTCCTCTGCGGGTGTAAACGCGAGCGACTCCAGATTGGCATCCTTCATCTCCTGCACCAATCCTTCCACCTGTTTCTTTTTGTCCGCTATGGCCACCTCTAGCCTACGTACGTCCTGTTCCGCTTTTTCCCACGAATTCGTCTGCGGACATTGCAAAAATGAACAAAAACGTCAGTTTATTTAGTATTAAAATAGAGGCAAAAAAAAATTCCTAAAACAATCGGCGTACCTTCGAATTGTACCCTTTGAACACGTCCTGGATTTCTCTCTGCAGATCCTCGATGTCGTCCATCATGGCCACTTCCCTCTGCTTCCTGTCCTCGTCTTCCTTGGAGAGCCAGCGTTTGTCTTCCGAAATGTCGTCCAACAACAACCTGCGTTATCGAGCCATCGTTAGATCCCACTTTACGCAAAACCTCGTTCCTCGACATGCCCCTGCCGCCGGGACACCGACGCCATCGCCAGGACCGGTGGCCTACCTGATCTTGTTCTTGCACTGCAACAGTTCCGTCTCGCAGTTGGACAGCTTGGAGCGCAAGAGGGTGAGTTCCGACTGCAGCATCTTCTCCTGCTGCCTTCCGATCTCCAGTTCGTCGTCCAAGTGCAGCTTGTCCAGCTGCGCTATTTCCTCGTCCACATCCCGGCCGCAAAACTCGTTCTTCTGGATTTCCCTCTTGATGACTTCGATCTGACGCTGGTGGTCCTTTTGCTTCTCTTCCCAGTACGATATCTCTGCATGTTCGAGAATTACATTACATCGAGGACGCTGCGATTAAAAAAAAAAAAGGCAAATATTTCCGATAGCATACCTGCGTCGCACTGCGTGAGGTCCACCTGCTGGTGGCTGAGCTTCTCCCGTTGCAAGTTGATGAGCCGCACCAGTTCCCTGTAGCGTGCATCGTACACGACCCTCTCCTGGTGGCCCCTTCCCAGGAAGGAGTCCTCCCGCAGTTCCTCTTCCAGATCGTGGCGCTTGAACTCGCTGAGCAGGTTGCGCCTGGACTTGGGCGTCCCCATGTGGATGGGCACCGGATTGGTGGAGGCAGGGGACCGCGGCGAGTAGGGACCGTTCTCGGTGCCGTTACCTGGCGGTGCAGCCGTCGTCCTCGGACCGATGAACCCGTTGGACTGGCCGTTGGGTGGCGAGGTGGCGTTGAAGCCTCCGTACTGGTTTGCCTGTTGCTCGTACTGCAGGCGGGGGTTTTGCGGCTCGTTCCTCCGCATTGCCGAAGAGGGTAATTGGACCGGCGGTTGCTTGTGCCCATCCCCATTCGAGTTGGGCATCGCACGCGCTGACGAAACCGCAGGTCTGCTGCCGCCGCCGTCTCCGTTGGGGTTGTTCGGGTTCGCGATTGGTCGTGGCTCTTGACTAGGAGACCAACCGCCGCCCGGCGGCTTTCCAGAGGGCGCACTCACGTTCTGTTCGCCGGCCGCGCGGATCAGCCGCGGCCCGTTCGTCCCATTCTGACGTGGGATGTCTGGCGGCAGCAGAATCCGCGGCCCCTGCGGTGGCCCCACGGCAGCGTCAGCCGATCTTATGGCATGCACGGGCTGATGTCCACGAGGCACCTGAGGACCAGGTGTCCTCGGCCCATGGTTTGGGTCCTTGCCTCTCGCCGCGGTCCGACCAGGCGGAGAAAGCTCGTTCGGGTTGAACGATTCCGCGGTCATTGTCCTGCCATCTTTTCCCGGTGGCGAGTGGAGCATCTCCTTGAGTGGCGCCTCCTGCTCCTTGACCATCTGCTGGGGAACCCCCTTCACCACACCCCTGGGCACCTCGCTCCAGTCTCGCCTTTCCCTGGGTGCCACCGCAGCGTCGCCGTGGTTGGGTCGGCCGCCGCTGAACGTCAGCGACTTCCTGATTGGAACGTCCTTGGTGGAGGAAGGCGGCGCTTGCGGCTTGTTGTGATGGTTGACGCCGCTGCCGGACGGCGGCGGGGAGAAATCGTGGAAGGAATCTTGCGATGCCTTGGTGCCGCCCCCGTCCGGCGGCTCGCCCTTGGTCTCCGCGGCGGAGCGCCGCAGCACGAGCTGCACATCGCTGGCATACTCGCCCCACTTGGACAGCACCTTGAGCGGGTGCTCGTGGGGAGGCAGCAGCCGTTCGTTGTTGCGCCACTTCTCCACCAGCATAAAGCGGCCGGTCTTGCCCGTGGCGTGCACCAGCACGTAAACCACATCCTGGCAGGTGGTGGCGTCCGTCACGCCGCACACTATACGTTGGATGCCCTCCACCCACACCTTCAGCTCCATGGGTTTGACGGCGCGCGCTCTCCAGCACGCTCCTTACATGATGGACTCGTGTACTGGAGGGGTTTCACGGAGCCGGCTTCTTGCGGACGTTTTGCGGCTGCAAAAACTGAAAAGAAAAATTTAAAAAAATGAGCTATCGATCCATCGGACCAAACTGTTGACACTGTCAAATCCCATCAGAGCGTCATAGAGGCAAAATTGTCGTTGCTTTTCTAAAATCTACATCTGGACTACCCTTCCCTCAAACACCCGAGGACCCTTGGCGGCACCACACCGGATAAAAAACACTGCACTACAAGGCAAGTCAAGCTCTTGTCATCGATGAGCATTCTTAAAGTCATCGCTGTTGCGGTTGATAACGCTGGCTTCAAGACTATCCTTACTTTGTATTTGGCTATTGTAACGCACAGAGCCGTAGACTTGTGCGCATCTTAGATACAAAAATTCAAAAAGTTAGATGCAGAACATCAAACTTTCCGTACTTTCAAGTCAAACTCAATCATACTTAAAATTCACCACAACCACTTGATGAAGATGGAAATATTTTCATAAAATTTAATTTACAAGTAACCCCTCCAAACCAATAAACTCGAATTTTTGCAAAGAGTCTAAAACCATTTGTTTCGGTGAGTTTTAAAACATGTTTTGTGTTAGTTTTTTTAATCAGATTTGTCTCGATTAACGGTAATTTACAAACAAGAATTGAAAATCCTGTGATTTTAGCTTAACTCCTGACTTTTCACAGGAGCTAAAAATCCAAGTACATATCCTGCACATTCTCGAGAGCTACCGTGTTCAAAATCGCTTTGAATCGTGAAAACATTTCGCTAGAAATCAAATAAATGCATTATTTCGGACAAAACTAACTAGAGAATCATTTCTGGGAGTTATATTAAACCCCTCCAAACCAATAAACTCGTATTTTTCCAAAGAGTCTAAAACAACTTGTTTCGGAGAGTTTTAAAACATATTTTGTTAGTTTTTTAATCAGACTTGTCTCGATTAACGGTAATTTACAAACAAGAATTGAAAATCGTGTGATTTTAGCTTAATTCCTGACTTTTCCAAGGTGCTAAAAATCCAAGTACATATCCCGAACACTCCCGAGAGCTGCAGTGTTCAAAATCGCTTTGAATCGTGACAACAATTCGCTAGAAATTCAAAATATGCGTTATTTCAGATAAAACTAACTGTAAGAATGATTTTAGGGAGTTATATTAAACGCCCATTTTTACTGTCAATACTTTCAAGAATACTTTCAGAGAAATCCTGACTTAGCGTTCGAGCATTTTTCCAGCGAAGTAAACTTTGGGTGACATTAGGAATGTGCTCGAAGGCCGCACCGACTTACAAATTACTCGGAACCTGAATAAACCAAACTATTTGCTTTTGATAAAAACGAATACGAGTGAATATAAAATGCAAACATTTCAGTGGCATTGATCATTTTGGCATTAGCATACGGATGGGAGACATTTGCGAAGGTTTCCGAACAACTCTGACCTTCCGAAACACAATTTTGTTACACCATTTATGCTAAATAACACAATCCACCCTCGCATGTGGTCATTGTTATGCGGGGGCGAACATTCGCACTACTCGCTTTAATAATTTCACGCTATTGTTTTTTAAATTTTTTTACCTATTCTTACCTAGAAATTGCTTCTCAAATAATGAGAGGCTTCGTCGGTTATTGTGGGAAAACTTGCGTCTAAGGTCGACGATTCAAAACATTTACCTTTTTTATTGGAGCGTTTAATAAAACGAGGAAACTTGCCTAAACTTGCTTTAACATTTTTCTAAGTGGATTGTTTGGGAATATTATTATTATTCTGGCGTGCGTTTTTGTAATGTAAAAATTTAGCAGCTCCATTTTGATAACATAAGTTGAGCCAACCAACCCAGACAAAAATTGTATGTGGGGAGGAGGAAGAAGAAGAAAAAAGAAAAAACAAAAAATCAGAAATTACATTTTTCCACAAAAACGTTGAGCAATATTCTGAAGTTGGGTTGTCAAACATGTTTTTACTGGAAATTCCAAGTGCAGACTACATTAATCTTTGCGAAAATCAAGCCATTTATGTAGAGCTTAAACGTCTGAACCTTCAAAGTGATTTATTTTGAAAAAGTAGGAGAAATTAATCATATTAATATTACATTTGATTTCGTGTTAGTTATTCTTTACACGGAAAGTCGTGAATTATGCTTGAAATTTCCGTTCGTCATGAAAATGAGATAAGTTAATCACTTTTCCCTGACTATTCCTTGTCAATCCAATTTCCCTGACAATTCCATGTCTATCCAATTTCTCTGACTATTTCCATGTCTATCCAATTCCCCTGACAATTCCATGTCTATCCAATTTCTCTGACTATTTCCATGTCTATCCAATTCCCCTGACTATTCCATATCTATTCAATTTCCCTGACAATTCCATGTCTATCCAATTCCCCTGACAATTCCATGTCAATCCAATTTCCCTGACTATTCCATGTCTATCCAATTTCCTTGACAATTCCATGTCTATCCAATTCCCCTGACTATTCCATGTCTATTCAATTTCCCTGACTATGTCCATGTCTATTCAATTCTCCTGACTATTTCCATGTATATTCAATTTCCCTGACAATTCCATGTCTATTCAATTTCCCTGACTATGTCCATGTCTATCCAATTCTCCTGACTATTTCCATGTCTATCCAATTTCCCTGACAATTCCATATCTATCCAATTTCCCTGACAATTACATGTCTATCCAATTTCCCTGACTATTTCCGGTCTGTGTTAAGCGAATGCAATATTTACTGTTAATATTGAATTTCCCTGATTTTTTAAAAAGCAAAAAATTTTCCTGACTATTCCATTGTCTACAAAATTTCCCTGACTATCCCATGTCTATCCAATTTCCCTGAATTTCCTGTCCGTGTTAAGCGAATGTAACATTTACTGTAAATACTAAACCTCCCTGATTTTTAAAAATAAAAAATATCACGTTTCTCTAATTTTCCCTTAACCATTCCATATTTCCCATGTACTAAAACTCCCTGACTTTCAAAAATGACTCAAATTTCCCTTAAAAACTCCTTTTTTTGGGGGGCCCTCGTCCTCCCTAGGCAACAAAACAGACATTTTTTCAAAAAAATACATCAGTCCACATCCTCCAGGTGTCATAACTGAAATTTTAAATTAATTTAAGCAGCAGACAAGCGGTCATTTCACGCCAGAGCGAGTGTTCAGCAGTCTGCCACAGTGACACCGAACCGCCGGACCGATTCTCAAGCCCCTAAATAACGACAAATTAATCTTAGTTAATAACCGGAGAATTGCATACACACATTAAAAAAATGTACAAAAAAGTATCCCCCAAAAACGAGGGAAGCCCCCTTCGAAAAGCACGAGGTTGGCATCTTAAAAAAAAAAAAGCCGTTCAGCAGGTTAAAAATTCTTGAATTACTAAAGGTTGTTGACTTCGGGGTTTCTTAAGTATTTTTTTTTTATAACCAGAAAAGAAGTCGAGTACGATCACACAACACTCACATACACGATTTAAGGGAGGAGAGCATCAGAAACCATTATTACACCTCCAGAGAGAGGTGATTAAGCCCATTTACCTGCAATTGTGAACATTTAGAATGCGGATCATCATGAAATTTTTACTTTAAACTTAATCCACTTCACTGAAATTTTTGATAAAAACAGAGGGCATGGCCCTCTCACAACATTTTAGGAGTACATCAACGAACACATCACAAATTTGCATGTACACACTCATTAGATGTTGTCTGAAATACGAATGTTTCATCCTCAAGTAACATGTGAGCCCAAGTGGACAAATTATGCCCATATATGGACATATCCGAAATTGGACCCATATATGGGATGTATAACAGTGCACGTCCATATATGCCCATTCATCCGAGTATAAATTACATGCCCTTATTCATTTTCCTGACTTTTCCAGGTTTTAAAACAAATTTCCCTGACCATCTCAAAATGCTATAATATTACAAGAACTAAAGATAAAAGCAGAAAAATCGGATTTTTAATCCTAAAAAATGCAATTTTACTGCAGAAAACTTGCATTTTTACTGGAGAAAAATTGCATTATTACCACTGAAGAATCAGTTTTTTACTGCGGGAAAATCGGATTTTTATTCCCGAAAAATGTAATTTTGCTGTAGAAAATTCGGATTTTTACTGAGGAAAAATTGCATTTTTATACCACAGAAAATCGGATTTTTAATCCCGTTCAAAAAGATCCAAAATAGAACATTTAGATGCAAAAATTACCATCACTGGTAGAAAACCTATTAAGGCTAATGACTTTTTCCCTCATTCTGTCCATATGTTGTCCAAAGTCCAGCAAATTCATTTAAACGTTTAAAAGTTCAACAATTTTTATATTAAATTTCCCTAACTTTTTCCCAAATATTTCATTTTTCCCTGACTTTTTCTACTGTTTCTAACTTCTCTGACTATTCCAGGTTTTTCAGGTTTTCCAGGTCTGGGGTAACCCTGATAATGAATAACTAAATTTTACATGTGGAAATATGCAAATTCAAATTGGTGGTAAAATTGTACACCAATCATCATTCCTTCACCTTATTAATCTGGATTAGATTAATTGAACGATGATCGTCTGAAAACATAAATGGATTTCTTGAGGGTGTTTGGGTTCACACTTGTTTTTGGCAATACCCTCTTATCAAAGTTGTCCTCACACCTGAACGATGCTTTGGTTACGAGTTTAAACTTGAATGTTACTCTGGAGCATCAGGTATTTATTGACAGGAGAGCATTTGCTCGACCCCCATCTTTTTTTTTTGTGGCATCGGTCACCACTAGTGTGCTAAGCCTAGTACAAATCTACCTTAAGGCATTTTGTGTGTCTAAAGCTTGTTTAAGAGGGTCACGAATTACTTACACCTGCAATGATTTTTAAAATTTCCACTAAGTTTTACTTCTCAAGATTACTTTTCGAGTATGTGCGGATTTAGAAAAAAATATGATTTTTGTCAACTTTTCAACGATTGAAAGTTGTTTCATGTTTCCCAGATTATTTATTAAAAATAGGAAAATGTGCTTTTTAAACTTCTGTTTTGAGTTAAACAAGTTTTATCTTTTTTTAAAATAATTTAAATGACTAAAGATTTGAAATTTAAAATTTCTTTTTAAGGAATCTGGGGTTTTATAGAAAAACTGTAGATATAGGAAATTACATTTAAGGGCCATTAAAAAAAAGACGTCCTCAAGAGGGGGTAGGCGGGGGGAAGAGTGGTCACCATGTGGACAGGGAGGGGATGGGGAGGGAAAGGGGGAAAAGCCAGTATGGACGTCCACTAAAGGTGGTATTTTTCAGTTTTTGGATTTTTTGTTTAAGTTTTTAAAGGTCAGTGAAAGGGAAAATGGACACCGGAAGAAATGTGTCCCAAGTCCCAAATGTACTTGAATTTTTAAAACCTCGGGAAAGTGGGGAATTATGCCTAAATTTGTGTTAAACACCAATTTATGCTGGAATTTTCCTTCGAGGTCATGAAATTACCGCTAATCAGAAAAAACCTGGAAAAATGTCGTTGAATTGGGTGCTTGAAAATTTACAGGATGGGCTTTTGTATGCTCCAAAACATTTTCTGGACACCCTACTTTTCAAAAAAAAAAGTGAGTGAGTTTATGATTGAAAAGCGATATCACTTCCACAATCTTGGTTCCGAATCGTGCTTAAAAAGTAGCTCAACGAGTGCGCATTTTCCCCATTTTAATGGTCAGCTTGACCAACGCGTACTTTTTGAGAAACCTTGGCCGAAAAGGCGGCTGACCTTCGTGTCTTAAGATAGCCTGAAAACAGTGGATTTTTGCAGAACCTCGTTTCGTGTCCACATACATTTTCAACATGGTTTTCACGTGAGTTATTATTTGTGGGGTGGACAGACTGATTTTTTTGAATATGGGGAAGTTTGACCAATGGCCACAACATTGATTTATTTATACGCCTTCAAACTTGGCCTTATATTTTGCAGCTTATTAATGAGAAAATATTTCTCCCATTTTTCTGAGTTTTATAGCAGTTATTTTAACTACAGTTAGTGAAAAATCACCATCTGTGCCGCCAAGGGTCCTCCAGGTGTGCCACAGAATCTTGTGGGATTAAATTTGAAAAACTCACAATCTAGATACTAATTGGGAATTTTTAAAAAATGATTTTTTATTAATTTCATATATTATAAAACTAGAACAGCTGCACAGAAAACTTGCCAAGTCGAGCTCAAGACAACCAAATGTGAGACAGAGCTCAAGGTTGATCAGGAGGAGATACCTCGAGACCAACTAACCCCTGTACCACAGTTCCCCAAATCGCATGAGCTTGAGACTGAGCTACCACTCAAGTTCCAGATGCATACCACAGTTGCACAGATAACTTGCCAAGGCGAGCTCAAGACAGCCAAATGTGAGACAGGGCTCAAGGTTGGTCAGGAGGTACCTTGACACCAACCATACCACAGTTGCTCAAATCGCATGAG
>JAQGAE010003289.1:0-15132 GCA_034696685.1 Julus scandinavius | reverse complement strand
TTGATTATGAAACATGTTATAAGCATCCATAGCATGAACAAGGTGGTGGGGTGAATATAAATTTTACATACTGTATTTATCGCATATTATTTTTCCATATGGGTTATAACGAAAATGTGAAGGCAGAAACATTTTTTGAGTGAAGTTAAACAGAAATCATCTTAACATAAAAATAATGTTTTGCAAATAATTAGTTGGAGTGTTTGCAGCATGTTGCTATACACAATGTCTATAGATACGAGTTTTTATTTTAAAATCTAAATGGAAGACCTTTTTTATAAAGATATGTAATTGTAGGATTCAAAATGATGCTTCACAACCATTCAAAGACTGGATGGAAAAGCTATCGCACATCTTCATAACACTTAAAAGAAAATATCATAAATTAAGCTCATTTTAAAATTTTCGTGAAAGATTAATTAACTTCTATTTTTGAATTTCAAGCATGGACCCACAGCAAGGAGAGATATTGTTCAAACGAGTGGGGTTGTATTGGATCATTGTTGCATTTAAATTTTACGGTTTCAGAGTAGATGTTCACCCCGATAACAAGCAATTAGACAAAAGAGATTTTTTCAAATGTGCCTTTCGCACAATCTTGTTAATTATTGACGGAATGGGAATGCTTACAACGATAATCAACATATATTTCGATAATGACAACGTTAAATCTAACATTGCACTCGGTGTATGTTGTTCCTTATTAATGACAGCCATTGGAGTTTCCTACTTTCACGTTTCAGTCTATTTTGAAAAGTACAGCAAATTTGTTTGGGAATTAGCTATCACCTTAGATAGATTACCTACCAAGGAACAGAAAGACACCCTCAAGAAGAACATGAGGATGTACAGTTTAATCCCAGTCATTTCTTTTGCGACGATTTCTGCATTATCTATAGGAATATTCTCCAAGTATGGCATTAGCTTTTTCTTGTCTTATTTTAATATAAACAAGAACGAACAACCTTATGTTGTGCTGCTTGTGACAGTGTTGATCATCATTAATTTTACTATACTTTTCATGTTGGGAAGTTTTTACCTCTTTTTTCAAGGTTTCATTGTAATGACTTGCGAATTGCTCAAATTTTGTTTCAACGAGTTCTTAATGAACGATAGTAATGCATTAATCAAGAACTCCTTTAATGTTAGCATGGCAACAATAATAACGCAATGGCGAAATGAGCATCAAAGTCTCTCTATCTTGGTCAAGCATGCAAATGATGTCATGTCATTCTATTTGACATTTTCTTTCTGCACTCATTCGCTTCTTACTATCATGCTTTTCAAACTACAGCAAATGCACTCGCCTCATTTAAAATCGATGCATTTAGTATTTTTGATTTCAAGTATAGTGAGGAATTGCACGTTTCTTTACTCGACAATATGTTTGGCATCAGTCAACGAGAAGGTAAGCGAATTAGTTAGTTTCAGGTTATAGGTTTAAAAACATTTTTTAAGGCATATGCAGTGTAAATTTGTCGAAATCCATACCGCCGACAGCCAATAATTGCATGGTCATAATTGATTACTTTATTGTAATTAATTATAATTTGTATTATGTATTATATTATTTTAACTTAACCTGTTCAATTATCTTACCTAATTGATAAAAAAAAGGAATATTTTGATTGCAATCTGGTGACAATATTTACTTTCGGCGATGCTAGGCGATACCTATATGTTATTCTTATTTGAAATAATTTTTTTAAACAAACGTTTAATGGCTAATATTGCAAGTTTTTTAAGAGAAACTTCTGTAGGTGCGGTAGGGCAAATTGGCCTGAACGTCACTAGAAGTGACATCACATGCATCATTGACACTCTACTCGCATACACCGCATGTATACTGTGTGGATATAACGATTAATTTGTTATACATGGGATAAGGTTGTGCTAATTTTGTCATGCGCAGATGGTATACAGGTCGATAAATTTGACCCAACAGTGATAACCTTTGTAAGAAAACTTACAAACTAGTCTATTGCACAAGGCTGTATATATGGAAGGGGATCATGGGGATACATCCATCCCCCATTTTGTTGCACATTCTTTCAATCAGTGGCATAAAAAGGGTGTGGGCTGTCCCAGGTGTCATCCCTAAGGAGGGGTGACAAAATGAGTGTCCTACTAGGGAAAAAGTCGTTGTTTGCTTAAGTTGTGATCGACGGAGGGAAGAATGATGTGGGGGAACAAAGCACGCCAGCAGAGACAACACAAGGTGACCAGAAGAGGATCAGGGGATTAGCAAGGAGCCAGGCGGGAGGATTAGACAGAGGCAGAGGCGTGGTAGGAGAGAAATTAGCAAGAGGGGTTTAATTAAGACGGGTAGAAGTCCTAAAGGAAGAGAGGGATAAGTCAAAGGGGAGATGAAGGGACAGGGACCGACAGAGGGTGTATATATATAGGGGGAGAGAATAAGAGGAGGTCAGTAGACAGGTAGCGACGGAGCACGAGGGTAGACATTTTCTATGCACTTTTTTGTCCCAAGTATTGTTACACGCACAACTGTACAAATTTCTGTATCCGAAAGCAGTGACTTCTTGCCATAGTTCAGTGTGGAGTCAAGAGAAGTGAGATAAATAAATAATAAGCTTACCAAAGTTGGTGTCTGAGTCTGTGCAGTTCTTAGTCCAAATTCCAGGTCCAGACCAGCAGCCGCTTCCCAGAATCTAGAGGAGTTCGACAGAAGAATCCCCGCAATCTGGAAGAAAAGGAACCAACAAATACACGGTTAGTGAAGCAAGAAGTAGGTTATGCCGAACCGAACCGATCCGCCCGTGGGAGACCCCGGCCGTGAGGATCGACCGGAGGCGGCCGTACCCAACCGGGAAAGCGGCTGTCCTCGAACCGGACCGAGAACGCAGCAGGCCACCTACGAGCAACGATTATTGGCGGAAAATGAAGATACCCAAGGCGGGCCGTCTAATAACTGGCGCCCAACTACGGTCGTCGACCCACCACCGCCTCCGACCGAGTCAGGAGATGTGCTTGGTGTCGATACACCAGCAGGACGCTCTCCAGAATAAATGTCCCCAGAAAAGCATCTCCTTCGGCCGGCGACGGTGGATCACGACTCCGAGAGACAACGCAGGCCTTCCATTTGGCAGAATCACTTGGAACCGGTGCAGAGAAAAAGGGCACCCATGAAGACCATTCGCATTGATTATGGACCAACAATGACCAGAGAACAGCAGGACAGCGAGGTACAAGAGGATCCTTCTTCCAGGAACACCATTTCATCGGTGGTCGAGGGAAACGGATCACCAGGGCCGTCATCCATCCGGGAGGTCACATATAGCTTGGGTGAATCAGCATTACGGGCGTTACTGGCCGAAAGTAGGATCTGGCAACAGAAGGTAGAGAAAGTACTGGCGACCAATCTCCAGTCAACATTCATTCCCGAAGGGGGAGGTACGGAGATGGTGGAAGACACCATGACGACAAGATGGGGACTGAGGGGGCGGCAGCAAGTACCGGTCCCCCAGCAAGCCTTGTCAAGTCACAACCGAAACCCAAGGGCGGCATGGCGTTCGCCTCGGTGTCAGCAGGGACTGGGAAAATCTGCATACACGTTGGAGGATCATAGCTTAGGATCAGGCCCAAAAGCGGCGGATTACGTATCTAGGAATCCATATTCCACCCAGGCAAGCATATGTGTGACGGCACAGGAGGATCACACCAGGCAACAAGCCAGGGAATGGGAACAACAGTTGCAGGTGGCTCTCATCACCAATGATCAAACAAACGGTGTCTTTAGGCCAATGTATGAGATCAAAAAGATCTTTAAAGATGTTCCGAAATTCACGGGAATAGAAGGGGCCTTTAATAATTGGTTCTACAAATTTAATGTGATCTGCGAAATCGAGAGAATCACTAACCAGCAAAGATGGGACACCTTGTTCTGGATGTTTGAGGACGAAGCGTTCAATTGGTGGCAGAATCATAGGGGCAAAGTGCGATCATATCAACATGCGATCCAAATACTGAAGGCCAGATTTGGGTCACGAGAGTCGGACACCCACATTCTGGCAAAAGTGGCAGCTTTCAAGCAAGCCAGGAACCAACGAACGTCACAGTTCATCGATCGTATGCTAACGTTAATCAGAAGCATGTCTCATGAGCCACCTATGGCACAGACACTACAGATGATCTACAACTCACTACATCCAGATATAGGAATGCGTTTCTACTACACAGATGTCGAGGACACCGACGAGATGTATGCGATAACACTATACCATGAACGTATCCTGTTCGAAACTCATGTGTGGACTCTGGAAGACGGAGCCCAGGGCGCACGTGCGGAGGAAGGACAACGGGGCTACGGAAACCGGGGCCAACCGGAATCGCGGCCTTTCAATCGTTACCGGCACAGGGGGCGCGGCCGTGGATATTTCAATGGTAGACAAGATGCAAGGACACAACCCAACAGCAATCCTATTCAAGGAGCAGGACAGCGAGGGGCACATCAAGGGGCGGCGAGAGGGTGCCCGGTGTGCAATGAGCCATCGTGCACAATTCAAACGTGTCCAAAAAATTGCAAGCAATGAACATGATCCACATGTGGAACCAGGCTGCGGAGCTCGCAGAAATAGTCACTGTAGAAGAACCGGAGGATGCCGGTCTATATCTGGTCACAATTTTTATTGGTGGTAATCCCGTTGAAGCAATCTTGGTCTCCGGAGCCTTGTCCTGCATGGGCGGTCAACCACTATTCGAGCTACTAAAAAAGTTGGGAGTACCGTTGCGCTCCACCCAACAGGTAATACAATTGGCTGACCAGGCCCCTAAGGTGGCGGACATCTTCTTGGCCGACATTCGGGTAACTCTCTGCAACAGGACAGTCAACGTAGAAATGACCGTCATTCCGGCGTTTGTAGGAGAGATGGTGCTGTTGGGGGTCAGCTTCTTAGAAAAAGCAGGGATTTCCATCGATTTTAAGAAGCGGAAGTGGATATATCAGGATCCAGTACAACAAATGGGGCCAGACGACACGGGGGACTATCCGGACAACGATACTCAGTCTTCAGCACCAAGATTTCCTGGCGAATCTACAGATTGAGTTTGATGAAGATGTGGGTCTCCGCGAGGAGGAGGGGTCCATGCTGGACGAGCACCAGAAACTACGGGTAAATACATTGTTGCGGGAGGCGAGGGAAGTATTCCAAGAACCAGAGGAACCCGCAAGGGTGCAACCCCAATGTATAGAGGTCGAGGAAGGATGCAAACCGGTGGCCATTCGACTTTACTCATGCTCTCCAAAGAAACGCAGCATGCTGATCCAAAAGGTACAGGCGCTCATAGACCGAAAGTTTCTGGTGCCCATTAGGTCGGAATGGGCAGCACCATCACTGTTGGTGGCCAAACCAGGATCGGTAACGGAATTCCGGATGGTCACCGATTTCAGAGGCCTTAATAAGGTGACAATCGTGGACAAATACCCTTTACCACAAATTGACGATCTCCTGGCTCAAATCAAGGGCAAGAAGTTCATGTCATCAATTGACCTCACGAATTGTTACTGGCAAATTCCCATCGAGGCAGGGTGTCAGAAGTACTTTACTACAGTGACATTCTTGGGCACGTATTGTTATACACGCATGCCTATGGGGGCCAGAAATTCGTCGGCCTACTGTCAACGAGTGGTGGAGCTAATGATGAGGGACTTGGAAGGGGTTTCTGTCGCAGTATATCAGGATGATCTACTGGTGGTCAGCGACACGTTTGAGGAACACGTGGTGGATATTGGTAGGGTACTGAAAAGAATATACAACTCCTGTTTTGGCCTGAAACGGAAGAAATGCTCATTCTTCATGGAAATGGTGAAATTCCTGGGACACATCATTTCGGAGGATGGCATCAGTCCCAATCCAGATGAAATTGCGGCAATCATTGATCTCCCGCATCCGAACAATGTGAAACAGCTGAAGTCGTTCCTGGCATCTTGTAAGTGGTTTGGGAAATTTCTCCCCAACTTTTCCGAGGTAGCGTCGCCGCTGAACCATCTACTAAAGAAGGATGTCTCTTTTGACTTCAATGACCACTGCAAGCAATGGAGAAACTGAAGCAACACTTGATCACGGCCCCCATTCTGGCACACCCTGATTACAATTTAGGTTTTCATCTATATACTGGTGCCAGCGACACCGCCATGGGGGCAGTGTTGGGGCAAGGGGATGGCGACGATTTTTGTGTAATGGAGTATGCATCAAAGTTGTTTCTACCGGCGGAAAAGAACTACTCCACCACAGAGCGGGAAGCACTGGCGGTATTATGGGCAGTCAAACGGTTCAGAGGGTACATTGACGGGCTCACCTTCGTCGTCCATACGGATCATGCGCCACTACGACATATTATGGCGCTCAAAGAACCAAGAGGAAGGCTGGCCAGATGGGTGATTGACATACAGCAATTTGTATTCGATGTCCAGTACATTCCAGGGAGTCTCAACGTGTTGGCAGACATGCTGTCCAGGAGCGAGGGACAGGTAGAACCAGTGGTTTTATACATCACTTTTTGGCGGACGAACTGCCCATTACGGCGGCGGAATACCGGGAGATGCAGTTAAAGGATCCAGAGTACCAGGGAATCATTGCGGCGTTGGAGGAACAGGAGGGGCATAACGAAATGGAAACACGGACGTTTCTAGAGCCAGGTTACGTCATCTCGGCCGGGGCATTATATAGATATCTGTCCAAGGCGGACAACGAAGAGGCACGTCTGGTAGTCCCTAATACGTTACAACCGAGAGTCATTTTGGTGGAACCATGATCATCTGGAGGCGGGACACCCAGGGGTCCAGGCCACCATCGACAGGATTACCAGCAAATATTACTGGATGGGGCTCCGAGCACAAGTAAAAGATCATGTGGCAAGGTGCGCAGAATGTCTGTGATACAAGCCCCTGAATCATCCGGATCGTACACCGCTGGCTTCACCAGCCTTACCACAACGATTTGAGGTGGTTAGCAAGGACCTTGTGGGTCCATTGCCCACAACAGATGATTCCTTCCAACACATTCATATTCTCGGTGATGGACATTGCCACAGGACTAGTGGAGCTTTTTCCAATGACCGATGGACGGGCTCACACCATCGCCAAAATATTTGTCAATGAAATCTGTCTCAGGTACAGAACGCCACGGGCTGTCAAGTGTGACAATGGTCAACAATTTGTTTCCGGGGTTATGAGGCAGACAGCAAATTCAATGGGTTTTGCGTTGCATCATGTGGCCAACTACCATCTGCAGGCAAATCCCGTGGAACGCAAGCATCGGGATCTGAAAGCTAAATTGGCCATTGCGGTGAAAAATTTACACGCCACATGGGACAAACACTTGCCAGCGGTCCGCTGGGCCATGAATTCAACCACCAACGGGGTAGCGGGGTATTCTCCATTTTTCCTGACCTTTGGTAGGTCACCAAGGTCGCCACACAATAACATGTTGGCCTTTCACAAAAGGTGCGAAGACGCAGCATTTGTAAAAAAACACCATTACGGGGTTCCTACGAGAACTACAAGACACGCTAAGAGAGGCCAAGGATTCATTGGAGAAGGCTCAGGATCACCACAGACGAACGCATAATAGTGCGTGCGACATCCCGGACTTCCAGGTTGGGGACATAGTCATGTTAAAAGTGCACCCGAGAAGCTGTGCTATCACTAGGACATCAGCTAAATTGGCCCCAAAAAGGAATGGAATATACACAATATCGGCGGTCAAAAGCCCAACAACCTTCGAGATATGGGATGGATCTATAAGTCAGACACTGGGGGATTATAACGCTAAGGATCTGCAGAAAGTGGGTACTAACCAAACACAGGGTCTGGAACCCATCACGAGGCAGAAGAAGAAAGGCCGTCCCAAAAAGGAAGGAAAAGTAGGAACAGAAAACGCGGAACCCGTTCGCATCAACGGCATATCACCAAGTACTCCGGGGAAAGTAGAGGGGGACCGGGACGTCCTACAACAAGTCAGGGATGATTCGGCCGAGGCGTCGGCCGCAACGACCAAAAGAAATGAGCAGGAAGTGACCGAAATACCGGCCACCACCACGCGGGTCGGTAGGAACATCAATAGGCCTATTCGGTTTCAGACGATCATAATGCACGACTTAACGGCGGCCATGGCAAGTTGCTTTCGCAACTATGGTAGCTCCACAGTGCTTGCGTTTTGGGAATTCATCAGAGAATTCGTCATACAACAACAAATACCGGAATCTAATGCAGTCCTAATAAACTACATCTGCAGATATGCAACGATAGCTCATTTCAACCAAATGCGAGATTTAGACTACAAGTTTCCCTTTCAGAACAATGCTGCTAGAACATTGTTCTACAAAGTGGGTCGGGCGGCCCACGTGCTAATTGAAAAAGGGTGGGACCGAAAATTTGGAAGGACATATGGACAAGTCCTGGCGCCTGCGTTTTACAATGACGGGCACAATGTTGGCCGAATATCTCGGTGGTGTGAAACCCCCGAAGCTTAAGTCGGCTCACTTTGAGATGTGCAAAATCTTTAATTGGTTCCCACGGGAAATCGGCCCGCTGAAACATGACACCATAGTAGTCTCGATGCCAGTAACACGGGGAACGGGTTTTTCCCCGCCGAAAACGAGGATATCGTCACCATATGTCGAGGGTATATATGGACCTGTATTGCGGGACTCAGTCACACACGGAGCAGAAAACAACGAGCAGGCTTTCACAGTGATAACCGCATTTCTGGACAGCAAACTTCACACTTTCGAAAAAGACAGTGATTGGAAGGACACTAAATTTCAAAGAGACCATCAAGTAAATTTAAGGGTGAGTAAACAGACACCAAGGGACCTGGGAACGACAGTCAGCACGCAGGGTGCAGTGGAGCATTGTCAAACAAGAAGTTCGACAAAAAGGCCTAACATAATGCATTGGCAATATTATAGCATGGAACCGCCAAATCCACCAAGTGAGGAACTGTACGTTCTCAGCAGGGCAGAGGTGGCATTTAGGGCTAGGCAGATATTGAACGATCAACTGCCATCTGAAGAAGAGTGGGAAATCCCTACACATCCGGCGGAAGAGCCGAGACCAGGGGACACAGCAGCAGTACCAGGAACGTCGTTGGTTAGTGTTGCCCGAGGTATATGCTCTCAAAGAATCTGTGCGGCCTCAGAGACGGTGCAGGTACCAGTGTCAACGTCAAAGTTGTTGGATCTGCTGCGAGTAGCCACCAACGAGGCGGGCTACTTTCAGAAGATATCCCACTATGAGGTGCAAATGCGCAAACTGGCAGAAACCAAGATGGAAGTGGCTGAGCAGGAAATGCAAAGATTGCTTGCGGTGGCAGGGACGCGAGCCACGCAAGTGATCAACATTTCCATGATAGAACACCCGCCAGAAGCTGATCAGCAGGTGAACCAGCAATTCGCAACCGAAGGAACGGGCGTACAAGTGACCGGGATTCCGGGTACCAACGAAACGCAGCGATCAACGGACACACCGTTAGAGATAGCGGCATCGGACAATCTAACTCCGGAATCACCAGAGACGCCTGCCCGGGCTCGTTTCCGCATTCCACGGAAAACGTGCAGGAGGACCGAGAAACCGTATCACAGATCTCCATTAGGGACGGTGTACGAAGATACTACTCCGGAATCACCTCCATCAACTGCGTCCTCGTGTCGTAGATCACCAGGCTCCTCAGCATGGTCACCTGGTCGACGGCCACCCAGGAGGGAATCACCGCGTCATCTGAAGTCGGTCATCCGGTCACCGGGGAGAGGTGAGCTGCGGGACAAGCGTGTGCGTCGGAACACTTGGCAGCGTGGAAGCACACCGGAAGCAAGAACCAGGAGTCCGGAATGATCTACAGCTAAAAATACCCGGGCTCGAGGGGAAAATAGCAGCAGTAGCAGGGATTCGTCGGGGAAGCGAACCCACCGGAAACGCGGCCGCTCCGAAAGGAGCGAGCACAAGGCGGCTGGATCAGCAAAAAGAGCTGCAACACCACAAGCTGGCCATAGCCGTTGTGCAACCCCGACCAGACTCAAAAGTGCGGAGGCCATTTGTCCGCCAGTACCCAGGCGACGGTACTGGGAAATAATTTCCAAGTATTCGAAGGAGGTTTTTACGCTTCGGCAGGTGTTGATGCACCCATCCAGGAAGACTGAGCAAGACAAGGAGGCCATGGATGCGTACTACCTTAAAATACAAGAAGCGGCAGAGGTGCCTCCTGAGTCAACTTAAGTAGCACCAAAAGCAGGAGACCGGGATTTCGCGGCTTGGACGACGCTTATCACATTTCCCAGACCAGGAAAACGCTACGAATGCTGCTATTGGTGCCTGGAGGTTTCGAAGACAACTAACTTCTGCAACCACTGGCGGAAAATGAAGATACCCAAGGCGGGCCGTCTAAATGACAAGATAATTTCCGGGAGGGGGTAGGTGACAAGAAAATGTCCGTGCTGGGTACCACCTTACCTTGCTTTGTCACTGCTTATAATTATCTTTAAGTTGGAGTTGAAGAATTCCCGAAAAACAATTTGCAAAGACATGAAATTATATGCAGTTGTATGGCAGTAGCTAATCTCAAGCATTTCAAACTACTTCCGGTTTCGTGCAAGCACCATGCTGCTAAGTATAAACTTTTCTAGTGTAAACAAATTTATCGTTACAAGTATATACGTAGCATAGTTATTATGCTGTTTACAAACACAGCTTCATCTTTTAGCTAACAGTTTGATTTAATTAGGAGACATTTCTTAAATTAAATTCCACATTACCATTTCCTAATCCTTAAAAAAATATTAAAACTCGCTAACCAATGGAAAGAATGCAATGCATATAAACAACTTTTCCTAGGATGTGAGAATCTCATGCAGATTTTTATTAACATTTAGCTTGTATCTTCATTGAGGTTACCAGACATTGCAAATGGTTATGAACTTCAGGAAGAAGAAAAGAAAGTTAGTTGATATTTAATTTTGCACTATAATTGATCAATAAATTTTAAATACATCCTTAATGCACGAAGTTCTTCGGTTATATTTCTTGCAGGAATATGCAGATTATTTACTTTACCTGTACCAACAAGCTCTAAAACCAACTGCATTTTCCTACTGTGGTTATTGCCCAATTTCTAGAAATCTTCTTTTCTCTGTGAGTACAATAATACTTTCGAATAACTACTTTATTCCACAGACTTAATTCTGGATTGTATTTGTTTTACATTATTAATACAGTATTAATTAATGCGTATTCAATATCACTGCTTTACGTAAAAGTTATCGCAGAATCTTCAAAACATGTCACAGAAAATATAGTATATTAAGCACATTTTCAAATTCAGAGGAAAAATACTAAACTTATAGTTATTTTAATTCAAGGATAGAAATTATTTTTAGAAAAAAATCTTATGGCTGTAGAGATGTGTTTTTCAGTGAGTAAGCTACACAACATTGCTTTATATTTTCGGACAAATACTTAATTTCACCGATTCAGCATTACATATTTTATAGAACCGTACTTATTTTTCATGTTATGTAACACTAACTATTGTACTCAATATTTAACTGCAATTGTTTTTTGTTGAACAGGTTGCTACAATGACTGTGTCTTATATGATGTTGATGAAGAATGCTTAGCTTATACCATAACACAAAGATAGTGCTATCAAGTAGTACTGATATTGCACACCAATTATTTAATTTGCAAGCAACTGAGAGGTTTACATAATTGTATATAACCAAAAAAATATATATTAGTAGATAATTATCAATGCATTCAGGCACAACAGATCGTATATTCAGTGTCTTACACTTTCGTATATTTAATTACTTACTGATCACTTTAAAACCCAATGTAAATACATTTATTTCTACAACATTGAAATTAATGCCAATAGATATATAACCAAAGGCTAATCTATTACTACACGTAAAGGAGTGTGAAGATATTGTAACATTTATTTTTCTATAGTATGAATTGCATTTATCTGATGTATAGTGTGAAGGTCAGGGTCCATTATAGTATGTGGAATGTGCCAGGGATGCCTTCAGGGTCAAGGGTTGTAACCCTCTCTGCATTCCCGGGCTGACCAGCATTCCTTACAAGGTTTGCTGGAGAGGGCAGTTCGGTTTTTGAGCAGTGAACCGGGTCGGGCACTGGCTTAAAGAGCATGCATGCGAACTCATCTTGTTTTTTAAATTGATCCTTTATTGGGGCTGGCGAGTTGCCGCCCACGTGCTTAAGTTGTTCGTTTTTTGTATCTTTTAAGTTTATGTTAAAATAAACCTTTTCTACAAATAGTCGCATATCTTGTGAATACCTCGGCCCCGGTACCGTTGCATCCTAACATGATGGAGGTGCAGTTTTCGCGTTTGCTTCCATCGCAACGCGCCCTGTATGTTTGATCAGATAGACTTTGGAATGGAGACTACGAGGATAACTACGCCAATTGTGGCAATGGGCACACAGTATAGAGATAACATAAATCCAACAGGAATTTCGCCACAGGGTGAAATTGATCAGCAAGCAAACATGTCGAGTCCAGACAGATGGCAGGCAGTGATGCAGGCCTGGGGCGGGTCGGTTGAGGAGCTCATGAAACGAGGAGCGCGGGTTACGCGGGACTGTGATATCGGGCGCCCTGTTTGTGGGGATTTTCATAATTCGCCGAATGTCATAATAGACATGGAGCCAGAGAGTAAACCTCTGTTGCCTCAGCCTTTAACGATTAACTATCGAGAAACGGGTCCCTTCTATGATGGTGTCGGTGATATTGCAGATTTCATCAGCTCTTTCCTGGTTTTGGTACAGTCTGAGGGACAGCCGGTATCGGCATATGGACGATCCTTAAGGCGACATCTGAAGAAAATGAAAGCAGGCATCATTGCAGGCATCCCCGTTTGAATTGATGCATGGTTTTCTACCCTGTCTTCTAGTGCATAACACGGTAGGGCAGCCGCCCCTTGTGGGGCCAGCGGTGCCAGTTAGGGAACGACGGTTGCAGGCTTTGAGGGCCCTAGGTAGGGCCCAGGCTAAAACAAAAGTACGTTTTGATCATCATCATATGAGGACAGAATATGTGGTTGGTGATTAGGTCCTGGTGAGAGATTTGGCCCCAGCCCAGTTAAGCCAGGGAAAGTTCAAGGTGCCCTTTCATCAACCATATCAGATTGTGGAGAGAATATCCCCGTTAAATTACGCTTTTCAGGATACAAGAAAAAGGAGGTCTCCTATTTCAGTTTTGCATGTAAGCAACTTGAAAAAATTTATACCCAGGGAGAAAATCCGGGTTTTGGCAATTCGGAGTTTAAAATATGGGAATACGCCCACTAGATGGCCCCATCTGGTTAGGCGTGTTGGGCTGACCTCCTCCTGGACAGAGTCGGGTTGGTGCGAATACGGACCTCCACAGCCTCTGTAGAGTGGGCACTATTGTTTTCTTACCTCTTTCTATTGTTGCGAGCGTGCGTATCGCCTCGGGTGAGTCTTTGATTGTTATACGTTTTTCTTGTTATTGTGGAATGATTTAGCCATGCAAATGTTCGTGATGATTGTTGTCTAATTGTGGCATGCTGGTGTTATTTAGATTTAACGTTTCGGCATGAAGCAAGCTCCATCGACGGTGGTGATTACCGTCACCGTATCGGACAGGGCCCATCAGCGGTCGGTGACGGCGTCTGTTGCAGGTTCGGGCCTGAATTTGCCGGCCCGTGAAAATAATATGCAGCAGGGGGATGGCGGCGATCATGTGCCATGGAGGTCGCAGCGAAGAGGCGGGCAAGGTATTCGTCGGCCCTGGGGTTAGAGACCGACCATGCGGCCTTTTGCAGGATTTGCATCCAGAGGACACCAAAATTACTCAAATCCTCCGCCGGCTGAGGCGGAGGACTGGGACCGTGAGTTGGCGGAAGGATTTCAGCGTTCACCCGGGCCAGAGATTAGATCAAGAAGATGGCCTACGGGTACAAGTATCGTGGAATTGCCTTCGGATGCGGAGACTGCCGGAAAATGGGTTTGTTGACGATAGGCCACATTGGGGCTTGAATTCGTCTGTCGATCGTCGCCGTCGTCGTGAGCGAGCAAGACTGCGCCGGTTGGAGGAGCAGGCAGCGGTAGATCGGGGTGAGGTAGTGCTATGGCACCAGCGATCCTGACCTTGAGGTTGTAATTTTTCAAATGACATGTTTTACTTTTAAATTTTTCTTTGGAGGTTGTGTTTTTAGTTGTTTCGAAATTTTTAATTTTTATATGTCCTCAGGAGTGGACAAGGCCTGGAAGGAAGGTGTGAAGGTCAGGGTCTATTATAGTATGTGGAATGTGCCAGGGATGCCTTTAGGGTCAAGGGTTGTAACCCTCTCTGTATTCCTGGGCTGACCAGCATTCCTTGCGAGGTTTGCTAGAAAGCCCGGGAAAGCAGAGAGGGCAGTTCGGTTTTTGAGCAGTGAACCGGGTCGGGTACTGGCTTAAAGAGCGTAAGCGAACTCATCTTGTTTTTTAAATTGATCCTTTAACGAGGCTGGTGAGTTGCCACCCGCATGCTTTAGTTGTTCGTTTTTTGTATCTTTTACTTTTAAGTTTATGTTAAAATAAACCTTTTTTACAAATAGTAGCGTAACTTGTGAATACCTCGGCCCCGGTACCGTTGCATCCTAACAATAGTATTTCTTAATCTAGCCATTATTTACGAGGATTTGTATATATGCTAACAACTTATTGTATTGTATATTGTATTAATTACAGATAATTAAATTGTGCATAAACTACACTTTGAACTTATGAACCATTTATTTATAAAAGCGAATTATGCAATATTTATAATTAGCCGTCCATTAAGGACGTCATGCAAATAAGGGGGTCACATTTGTTACGATGTGTGACGAGAATGTGTTTAAAAAACGTGACTTCAAATCAACAGTGGCGGCGTTAATGGGGGGCAAAGGAGACATTTGCCCCCTGCGTCCTCAGTTCTAGTGCCCTCTTGTTCCCATCTCAAAGAAATTAATGCAGGGTGTCTTGAAATCTGTTGGTGTTAAGTAAACAACAACAAACAGACAAAGGGAGGTTTACCTTTTTATTGCTATCTGGAATCTCTTACTTCCTGTGTGGTCCTTAAAAGGACCGTTTGGTGGATGCAACTCACA
>JAQGAE010003288.1:0-15133 GCA_034696685.1 Julus scandinavius | reverse complement strand
TATGTCCCAATATAGACCAGCGCGTCCTTGCGCTGGGGTCATAGAGACAGGGAGGAGGTGTACGCCATATTCCAACAATTTCCACCTGAGATTCCCTGAGAGGGAGCAAGGGAGACCCACCGGCTCATCAGGATAAAGTTTGATAAGGTGCGGTTCACACAACCGGCGAAACACAGCAGGAAATCACCATAGAGGCTGTAGTTCATAATTAAAAAGGGGCCATTCAAAAAGGACATGCCAGGCATTTCTTAAAAAATTGACTTTCCCCCTATTACCACCTGTGGCGTCACAGTCACGTGCATTTTTATAAAGATGCACGTGCTGATTTTGATCTCGTGCATATGCTGTTCTAAATTTTGTGCACATGCAGTTCTTAATCTCGTGTTTATTTGGAATTCCATTATTCTAGTTTTGGAATGTTTTGAGAATTGGAATTCCTATCCACATGGTGTTCATTTTTAGCCCAGACCTCCCCCCCCTTTCATAGACGTCTTTAATGTTGTTGAAAAGTAGGATGTCCAGAAAATTTGTTGGGACATACACTCAATTCACACCGACCAAATCAAGTGCACTGATGTACATATAGATCAAGTCTTGATCGAGTTCGCGCGAATTTAATCAAGTTGTCTGCTCCACTTGATGTGGATCAAGCCTTTCTGTCGTCTGCACAAGAGTCCAAATAATCATGATATAGCATAAAACAATTCGTTGTCCTCCATCTTGAAATGTAAACTGAAATGGTGTTTCAACTTTTAGGGCACCCTGTATACTAGGTCATGTGACCCGTTAACTGAGTTTGGCAGTGTGAATTAACATGCAAAAGTTTTGCTTGATCCACATCAGTTGATCTACATTAACGTCGGTGTGAATCAGGTGATACAAAGGCCCCATCCTATATTTCAAACCAAGTGATCATGGCTCAGCATTTAACCATACTCAACTATAGAAATCGGAGACAGAAATCCGACAGTGTCGCTACGGTCTCCGGCCGGCAAAAACCTGATGTGTGAACCGGGATTAACGGTTCATACTTACACGCCACCAGGGCGATAACTGCATGGGGTCGTGCATGTAATGAACTTTAGATTCACCTTTGATATAGATCAAGTATTTGCAATGAGTGCAAAAAATAATTAACATACTAAAATTTTCGTTGTCAATTACGTGTATCAGAAATATTTCGAAGTTATTGAGCGTCGCGGCAGATGGTTTTTCTGTATGCGCTCCTCAAATTTAAATGGCGTTTGTGAAGTTGTGCGGGTGTTGTAATCGTCGACATATAGCTGACTACAGCAGTTTATGTTTAAAAGACTTCCATAAACCTAAACGGGAGGTTAACTATCAGACTTTTGGAACTTGCTCTTTAAGAATGAGTTAGAAATTCGACGTTTTTTCGGTGAATTCGCCAGTGAAGAAAAATGCGACAAAACAGAAAGGAAAATTGAACCTCGTCATCCGAATTAATATGCGGCCTCCTGGATAATTTATGCAAATCCGAGAAGCGCTAGAAGATAATAAGGAGGTAAAACAGTCCAGTTCGCTAATTTTAATGCTAATTTCATATATGAGCGAGTTGTGTTTTAATCTACTTGTGTTGTAAACAAATCTTGTCGACCCATCGTCGATTGCTTCCACGCTTTGTTCGGGCTAAGCGATTTTGAAATAAAGCACGCACTACAAGCACAGACTACGCCGCGTTCAGCAGGCATTCAAACATGCAAATTTTATTTTTCAACTATTATTAGCCGAAACTTGCTGATGCGTGTATTCGTCAAACTCCTTCAATTTTCAATTTGGAGCTTTTCCTTTTGAAATGTTCGTGAAATTTTTAAATAAGTCGACGCGCTCGGCGCTTTTGTACTTCGTTTATTGCCATCGTTTTAATTGATTCTCGCCTCATGGCGTTGCCCTACTTCGTATCCCGGTGAAAATCAACGAATTAAGATCCAATTTTTCCTCTGCACAGAAATTTTTAAAGTCCTCCGCATGGTTGCCTTTATAATGGGGATAGGCAGCCAATTTTAATCACGGAATGCATAGATGTATTGATGATGGTTGATTATGGCATACCATTTTTATCCCATTTCTTTAAATTTTGGAAGGCACGTGTCCTTCATCTTTTGTATGCTTCGAAACTTCAGATTTGTCATAGAATATCCATGTACAGGAAAATGTAGTGTCATCACTATACATGTGGCCTTTACGTAAGTGGTTGAATAGGCTTAGGCGTCTGGAAGATCATAGAAATGGCATATATATATAGGTATTATATGACACTCTTAACCACCAAAGACTGTACAGCCACCAGGGGGGGAAGGGTAAAATATGGTGTTGCCCCGTTGACCACCGTTTACCGATGGGGAGGGGGTAGGGTGACACCACTGATTAAGGCACCTGTAAGGTACCTTCAAATCCAGTAGCTGGCAGCCTTAACGTGGCTGGAATGCCATAAAAATACCGAACTATACCTATGCCAAGGACACCATCCACGATAAAACTGCCGTCTATCTATTTGAAGGGACTTAGTATGTACCTGAAGGTCCATAACAAGTTCAGTAGCTGTAACATGAAAGTAACAGCAGCTGGCTATCTTAACTTGGATGGAATGTTTTAAGAATACCAAACCATGCTTATTCATATGACATTCGGTCCATCAGCCACCTATTTGAAGGTACCTATTGTTTGACGTGACATGGTCAAAGTGTTTGATAAATTGAACAACAAAAATATCCAAGAGGATGGAGGAGAGTAATGAGGGAGTCAAACAAGTGATTGGTTGGTTGAAATTATGAGACCTAAGGATTACCAAAGTCATAGAGGACCAATACAAATTTCGAGGATATATCCATAATACACACAAGTCAAAGGAAAGAGGAAGTAGAAGAATTCGGAGAGGAAGGAGCACAGTCGCGGCCAATTTTTAGGGGAACTACCCCGACATTTGCCCGGAAATAAGAAAATGGTGAAGGTACAAGTATACATGTAGGTGGCGCTAGGGATGTGGCCAAGAAAACATTTCGGGGCGATACAGTTCCCAGTTTTGACATTTATTTTGCTAAATTACAAATTACATTTGCATCTGAGAAACCTAAGAAATGAGCTTTAATGCTCTGACTACATGTAGTCACTGTTTCTGCCATATGTTGAGCAGATGCCAGACGCTCGGCATGTTCGTTCGGTGCAGCAGGGGAGAACAGTTCGTCTTTTGTATGCCGCTTTCCGATCTTATTCCTTCCTTTCTACGTTGCCATTAGAAGTGAATTTCACTCCGTTTTTTTTCTTCTGAATCAGTGGCTTTTAAAACTGTGATTTCTGGAGACAGCCGAGCCGTTGTTCCGATGCAGGGGGGAGACGCCATCTATCATCCTGGAGACCTCGGGGCCTCTGCCGCCGTGGCAGCCATCATGAATCTTTCAGTCCACCGTCTTTCCCCTTTCCAAACTCGATTCGCAGACCGTCGGTGGAACCGGGCTGCCTGACGAAACGAATTTAGATCCGTAGATCTAACCATTGAGGCGCCATCCGCCTTTGCCCGATTCCTCTAGCGGCCTGGAGAGGCGAAGGGCCACGCCCCCATTGCCTTACAAATTGATTAATGTTTGTAACGAGTTGCCATGACTTATCATTTATTGAATCCATTCAACTGTTTTCTGCCCGGTCGCTTTAAATCTGGAATGAATTTAGAAGCTCGTGGGTATGGATCTGCAAGATGGAGGTGTGTGGTGACGTAAGGAAGTAGTCGACACAAAGCGTTACAGGGTGGTGTTCGCATGACATTGCCATTCGTGGGATGCAGCGCCATAACTACAATTTTTGGTCCCAGAAGCAAAATTTATTTTGTGACCCCCTCACAGTCGTGATGGGGCCTTAATACCCGCCGCTGTTGAACTTTAACCCTGTATCAAAACATATAAGCCGTACTATGTGAAAAAGAGATGCATGGACCTGGTCCTATGGGCTCTCTGGGAGGATGTCTCAAGAATAAGGTCCCAAAGCATTACTTCAGTTTTTAACCATCAATGTCTGCTATCACACGACTGTCTCTGGTAATTCAAATTCATTACCCTACAGTCAGCATTGGTGTGTTATGTGTAATAATATACAGGGTGGGCCAATAAAAAGTAAGCCAACTTAATAAAAATCATAAAAAGGTTATTTGTTAATGGAATTTAATGAAAATTGGTACAAATATTGTTTTTCTCTTTACTTTCGAATTGCCCTCGTTCACGTTCTTTTTTAATGACGTAATCATTCGAATTTGTCTTTCAAAATGGCGTTCACTGAAAAAGAAAGAACCGCGATAAGTTTTTTTGCGTACAACGAAAAATTACAGTGCTAGGCAATTTTTTGAAACTGTTTCCGGTGAAAGAACTTTGAACACAAATTGAAATAGGAAATTTTTTTGTATCCTATATTTAAGTACACATGTTCACAGTTTCAATAAATGCCATTAACAAATAACCATTTTATGATTTTTATAATGTTCGCTTACTTTTTATTGGCCCACCCTGTAGATATACAAACAATACAAAAAGTTTCATAGGGCATGTACAAACGCAAATACAAGTCACAGCCACAGAAATTTCACCACAGAAATTCTATATCTGATGGATTGTGTTATGCTTTGTTAGTGCATTTCATTGTTATACTTTTCAGATAAATGAAATATGCAGACATTTGGTTTCCTCAGGACCGTGACATCGTAGATGGACGGCCACATGAATCATTACTGAGATTTCTAAGTGTGATTATTTTTACTTTAACAACATTATTAATAAGACATCATCAATTTAGGTTTAACCTTAATTTGAAAACTGTTCTTACTTACTTGATGCATTTTTTCCCCGGTTTTTCTTTAAACGTTGCTATTAAACTTAATAATGGTTGTCGTAAGGCATTCCTCCCGAATATGTAATAAATTTGAGTTTTGATTTAGGCCTCGCGGCATTACCATAATCTCATCATTTCAGTCACCAAGAGTAATAATTTATCCACAACACTAATTAATCTGAAAGGCGGTTGAATGCGTGCACATGCGCGATTGCCTTCGGAGGATATCCTGATGTAAAAAAATACTCTTTAACCCATCTAAAAACGCTTTTTTTGGATTTGCAAAATTACGTATTCATGCATGCATAGGATGATATAGAGAGGTGTTCCCTTCATAAATATATTCGGTTTTTTTTCGGAGGTTTTAAGCTTCCTTTAAATACAGTAGGCCTTTACCTCTCTTGTGCAAATTATGTCGAAACTCTTAATCATCCTTTTTTTTGCATTTTGTGTTGAGCTTGAAATGTCATTAATGCCAAGAAAGCACTTGACACCATGTGTAATTTATAGTTGGTTCGTAAAAAATATGCTCGAAGTGAAACTGGTTTTGGTAAAAGTATGTTTTCCGGAAAAAGTACTGGGAAACGATTTCCATTATAAAAGCAAAATTATTTCCAAATGAAATATTAAATATGCATTATGAAGTGCTTTACTTCCACCATATTAAGATAGTCTGTTCTCATTACCCTTATTATCCATTCAATTCATAGAGGGCTAATGTGTGACGTCACTACAGTTGGTGTAATCGTTTCCCATGATACAAATAGTGTTTCATCCATAAAAATAAAGGCTTCAATGATAATATACTGGGTGTCCATCTGGAAAAGTACTCGAATTTTTATTCTAAGATTCTCAGATTCTTTTGAAAAATATTGTAGATTTGGTCGTTGGAGATTTAAAATGAGCCTTATAAACATTGAAATATGCTTGAATAATTTTATCCAGCAAATTTACTGGACATGTGATAACATAATCAGATAGTCTGTGCTTGAGATTAGTTGTTTAATTTCCAATGCACGCCCTTAGGGCCATTCAAAAAGGACGTCCTTAAGAGGGGGTAGAGGTTTTCTGGCATGTGGACAGGAGGGGGAGGGGAAAGTCAATATGGACATTCACTAATGATGATATTTTTCAGTTTTTGGATTTTCTGTTTGAGTTTTAAGGGTGAGTGAAAGGGAAATGGACACTAGAAGAAATGTCCCCAGTTGAAAATGTACTTTAATTTTTAAAACTTCTGGAAAGTAAGGAATTCTGCCTAACGAATTACGATTCTGCCTATCGAGGTCAGAAAAATTTCCATCTGAATCTGAAAAAATGTCCTGGAATGGTAGTGAGACGGGTGCTTGAAAAGTCATAGGATGGGCCTTAATTTGTATATTTCAACAAATTTTCTGAACACCCGGCCTACTTTTCAAATAAAATTAAGGACGTCCATGAGGGGGACGGGGGGCTGGGCTAAAATGGACACCATGTGGGCAGGGGGGGAATGTCAATTTTTGAAGGAATTTCGGTTGCGTCCTTTTTGATTGGCCCCTTGTGTCTATGACTTAAGAAAGGTTTTACCATAGCCCATTTCATATCACCTTGTGTTGAATACGCGGTATTTTAGATACACTATTTCGTGCAATTTCCTTAATTTCCGTTCAGTTTTGTCACAATGAAAAATCCATGCCCCAGACATTTTCAAATGTATGACTATAATTTGTCACAACTTCTATACATTGTAATTCTTCGGACTATATATTTTGCAAATGCACACAATACTTTGCATAGAATCGTATATTCTGAAAAGAGCATTTTAAGCATGAATTTTTTAAAGCAGTTTTTTTAGTGTGGGCGTACTACAACAGCATTAGACTTAACTTTGACATGAAATAATGTGTTCGCTATATCAAAAATGATTCATTGTTGCTCCAAGGTGGTTGAATACATAGATTTTATGATGTTTTTTTTGTGCATCATATATAGCACTTATCTCTCCCTCTCTCATCTTTTGTACTTAAAATTGGCGTCAATCTGCACGCTGTTCTAAACCCTGGATCAATTACCAAGAAATTCATCTTGTCATTAAAAGCATATTTAAGCTAATTTCAAGTGAAAGTTAAACACACGAATTAAGATCGATTATAATCAATCATATTTTGTTGAAATGGTATTTTTTCCTCTCTTTTCTCTGTATGCATCTCCATTGGACGTCGGCGCCATACTGCTTTGCATATTGTCCTATTATGTTCAATTACTTACTGGATTTGCCATTGACTTTAAACCCTTTTTTATGTGAATCTGTCTACAAGAGGTGTGCTCAGCAAGGTGAAAAGGACTACTGGATGGTGCTTAAAATGGATAAGCCTACTGTATCAATATAGTAGATCTTTAATATACGTATTTAATAATGGATTATGTCAAAGACTCAAAATTGTTTGATATTACCATAAACGCACGAGAACACGTTTGCTTTGATGAAGTTAATTTACAATCCAATTAACAAACATTTATGTAAAACAATGTTTGTTTCTGGCACATTGAAACAGGTGCACAAAGCTTAGTTTATACAGATAATCACTGAAAAACTCTGTAAAAGTAATTTTGGTATTAGTGTATGATATTCTCTATGGACTTAAACATTTTCTAATTTAATTTGCTTGATGGTTTAACTTTCTGGCGAAGAATGATGTGACTATTTAAAAAAAATGTATCCAATACCACTATAGATTCAACCTGTCTTTCAAACACACGCGTGTATATTTAAACATTTGATTGCTTGGTTATACTTGTATATATACGAGTGTGTTTTATGTGATATTGCGTGTATGGTTTGTTTCCCATCTTACATTTCGAATCGATAGCATTTTACATTCGGTTTTTGCATATGTTTTCATTATTGATATTCCATATTCTTAAAAGGATGACATGTGCTAAACGAATCTGGCATTTCGAAAGTGCCTCACAACTCCCTGACCGTCGTCATTTGCATCATTTGCAAATTTAAAGGACCTTCATTGCGTTACTGTATCTCTTTGCCGGACCCAGATGCAAATGTTTCGGTCCAGTCAGGAAGAATTAAAATGATGAGAACTAATGGGAGAACCTTAGAATGAAGACAATTAAGGGCTGCTCGATGATCTTCGAGGCCATGCAAATTGGCAAGGGGGAAATGAGAGCCAAATGTGGAATATCGAGAGAGGTTGGGGTGGGGGAAGAGGGGGATGGCGTTTGAGGGCTTGTAACCGAATCATATGCAAATGGCGACAGAAAGCGACACCTTCATTTGCATTTGGAAGGCTGGCCAAGGTACCCTTTCATCCCCCCCTCGCCGCTAAGTAATTACGTAACCCCCCACCCCCCATTGTTCAAGAGCGATGTAAATGTATTCAGAGGCGATGAAAATCGATACGTGCATATGCATATCACCCATTATTTTAGTTTTATATATGGCTCCATGTGGCGAGCGATGCGCCTTGGTGATACCTTATCGAGCTCTAGGACCCGAGAAGTGATAAATGACACGTGACTAGCGGTTATCCGATGTCCACCACTTTATGGTGTAATGATTCACCGTCGATGTTGACACTCGTCCCTGATGCAGCAACGAAATGTGTCATATGCTGGAATTTAGCAACGTCGGAATGACATCATATTATGTTGACATTTTAAGAAAATCGTTGTTTCTTGTTTAAATTTCTGTTTTTCTGCCTATTTTTTAAGCATGGTTGAAAAAAATGATATTGATACATACTGTATATATGGCAATATCTATAACATTCCATATACATGTATGGATACATTTATGATGTCATGATATGATTGTTTCCATATATGGAATATGACATGTATACAGGGTGTCTAGTTGCCTTGAAACTCTGGAAATGTGCTGGAATTTTTATTACTTCGATAAAGTTGGGAATTATGCTTGGAATTCGTGTAAAACACTAATTTACGTATGCTGGAATTCCCTGTTGGCATCGGAGAATTTCTTTTAATTAAGAAAATTGTAAATAAATAAAAAATTCTGTTTCCAAATATTGTGGTAATTAGCTTTTTACGGGATCTCTGTAAATTTAAAGGAAGAGCCTTATACTGCTGTAAGATTCAAGTTTGGTATACCTGGAAGTATCCTGGAAGTATCCTGGAATCCTGGAAATCCTGGAAGTATGCTTTTAGTGTTTTCTATCAATTTGTTGGACTGCCTGTAGAAAGTACTTTTCCTTTAGGTTAGATAGGTTTATTTTCTAAAAAGGGTCTACATAGACTAAATAGACAGACAGCTAGTACCAGCGACAATGTCAGGCAAAGTTAATGGAGGGAAATTATTGCAAGTCTCCAGCTTGTCCTTGTTATTTGTTGCTTTTGCTCGACTGCCAATGTGATCTAATGGAGTAAATTATTTCTTCTGCTGGTCACATCGGTTCTCAACGTTGATGAAAACTGCAGAAAAAACTGGCCAGCCTCTATTCGTAATTTAAATATTTTATGTGTTGTTGAACGCCAGCTATAGCGAGGACATCAGTAAACATAGTAGATGCAGATAGGTTTCTTTTTTACATTCTATCGAATGCAGAAAAACCCATCACACCATTAATGCTTAGTGCACATCAGAGCAAACAAGAAACAGAAACAGAGTTTATGCAAACCAATTTGTCGAAACGTGGTTTCGTGAACATATTTCCATAAGCAGGTTTGTCTAAATATAGTTGTTCACATCAAAAACGCATTTCGAAACTGAGGATATGTTTGCTGTCCATGTATGACCTGTATAAATTGGCCAAAAAATGCAGTCTGCTCAAGAAAACACGAAGGGAGAATTGGGCCAATGCTCCACATCATGGTATACAGACCTTGGTAGGAGCGCCTTGATCAGCAAACATGTTTCCCATGGTCTTCATCCGTTCATCGCCTCTTGAGCGATCACCGAAATGTTTCATGGAAACACGCTTTTTTGGCAACAAGTTTGCTGAAACTTGCTTGCAGAAAACTGTTGAGCAACCGCATATCGCAAACATATTTTTGAAACCCTGTTTCTGTTTCGTGTTTGCTCTAAAGATTTGTTCCCAAAGATGACTGACAACCTGAACTAGAGATGTATCCAGCATCCTTTACATCTGCTCGTAAAGATCTTGTGCTCAAGCTCTGAATTTTGACCAAGTAGGTTATGCGTTGTGTGCACCTTGATTTTCACCTTTCCTTTGTTTCAATCCTCCTAAGTCATTAGGGCGCCTTTGCGGGCATGATTGCTTTAAGAAAATCATTCATGTTGGTCAGGTCATTCACTTGATCCGATTATTGGCATTCGGCGATGGGAGTTATCAGTGAAGACTGAATGCTAGAGCAGCGGCAATGGCGTGCTTGTTGTGCGCTGGAGTCTCTTGGGCCTAAGTGCTGGAACTAAAGCTAAATGAGTTTGAAAGTCAAGTAAATTATTGGGGCTTCATTTATTCATTCATTCATGAGGCTTTTATTAAATAAAACTTTACCGTTGCTTTAGTTGCTGCTGCTGTCTTCGGATAAACAGGCTCAGTGGAGCTGCTCAATCTATTACGATGGCCATAGAAGTTCTCGAACTCTCCAGGATTAAATTAACTCTTGCATATACTGTATACATGCATATTTAGATAGATGTTCGCCATTGGCTAAGTTTTGATGCTGTTTTCCAAATTAGTATTGGTTTGCATTTTGTCTGGAAAATTGCGACTATGAGTGATGAGGTGGTGTACCATAAATTATTGAGATAGACCATCTGCATTTATCAATTTTGGCATAAACGTTGTTGCATTTTTAAGCAAAATTGCAGCATAACTGAGTTTTTCTTTCTTTCTACACAATGTTGTGAAAGTGCAGAAAGTATTGAGCACTAAACGTTTCCGAGGTCAGTATACACTGTCGTGTAATACAATTAAAATGTTATTTGAAAATTGAGTTTGTAATAAGTTTACAGCAGCATGGCAACATGGAAAATTCTACAACACCAAAATGATAATGTTTGATATATATGAAATTGTCATCTGTTACAGAAATTTAAATATCATTACTCGGTTACTTTCAAATACACAGTATGAACATTGTTTCGGTGCAGTTATGATAATTCAACAACGGAAATTGCCATTTTAGGAAATTTCTAATATGGTCAAGACTTGTAAAAATAATCATATTTCAACAAATTCAAATCAAAAATTGAATCTGAAATAAATAAACAACCACGTATTTCTGAAATATCAACTTGTCGATATTGTACTTGCCAATATGTATATTGGATGCAAGTTTTGTAAAGAAATATCTTACAAAAAATTTGCCATTGCAGGTGTTTTTATACGACTTCCTAAATACGCTCGGAAAACTTATTTTTATCATGTTCAAGAAATCAGTGTTTCCCAGTGCATCTAGAGCTTTCCAACAGAATGTAACTATACATTCACTCCAACTATAGGAAAATACGATTGTCAAACTCTACTCGGCGCATGCGCACATCGAAGCTTTTTAAAGATTTGCGCTCTATATTAAATATAGCAATTTTTCTCTTATGGGGAACTTAGGACCTTGCCAAACGCGTTCTAATGGCCCGCTAATGGTGCTTTTAAAGCGAGGATACTTGAACCAGAGTTGAGGTTCAATATCGTTTATAAGGCAGCCATATCACTTTCTTATCGTTAGGGCTCCTTTTTACTCGGTAGATGCAAATGCATCTCGGTTTTTTTCTTGAGTGCAGACTTGGAGAAAAGGCTACGGGATCAGGGATTTAAATCCCCCAAGAATTGGGATGTGGAATTCGGAAAGGTAGACGGCTGCTTCACTTGCTACTAGCCTAATCGTGTTTGCATGCTTTGGAGTTAGTTGGAAGTGTAAGCGTAAAATAAGAGGAAAAAAAAAAAAAAAAAAAAAAAAGATATCGTCTAAAAGTTCAGGGATATGTGTGCGTTGCGTAATTTTGGTTTTTCTTGTATTGATGTTTCGATACTGTTGGGGCCTGGGTGTATTGGCGAAGAGAAAAGGAAGCCAAACATACGTTATTATGGAGTACGCTCCTCGATATTCGGCGATAAAAATGTCACGATTTCTTGAAGAAAAAAAGGAAACTTCGGCGGCTGATGACTAAAAAAAGTCTGTAAACTTTAAGAAAAAAATGGTGCGATTGCCACAGCATCGTATCAATATCTTCAGACAGCAATTTCGTTCTGTAAATGGAAACCTACAGTCTTTCGAGAAAAGCAATCCAGAGTTTTTGCAACATATACAAGCATCTTTTTTTTTTCTTCTTTTCTTCAAAAGGTTGATGTGTTTCATCTATTTTTGATTTTTGATCAAAGAACACGAATAGTTGAAAAAATGAAAAAATAAAAAACGAGTTCAAACTCTGTTTGTTATTGTTAATGAACTGGTTTGCACATGATCTAAATATATCATGATTCAGCATGATGTTTGATACCTGAATGTATCATGATACACGAGTAATATGCATAAGCCCTTTAAAGCTGTAATAGGGCCATGTTCATCCAGACTGATTTATGTCTAATATATTATGATACATCATGATGTTTGATACATAAGTCTGGCTTGATGAACATGGCCCTATTACAGCTTTAGGGGCTTATGCATGTACTCGTGTATTGCTTTTACTTTGTCCTAAATTAGACATATTGTCATCAATATTATTACTTTACTACTAGCAAGGTATTCCAGAAAATTTTTACGAGCTAAATATAGATGGGAAAAGGGAAAAGTTCACTTAAAATCACATTCAAAATTTATAGACATTAAGCATATAGTAAGTAAATACAAATAAATCCTTAGCTTAATACTTCAGTAATGATAAAAAAACACAAAATATTGGTTGCCAAGATGCAAAGAGATCCCACCCACAACTAAAGCACAAGACTGTTATTAATTTTTAAGAGAATAAAAGAAAATTTTCAAAAATACATTAGTAAAATTAATTTTTGTGCAAAACATATAATAGCTATTATTGAGCAACTAGTAGGTCGGTCAGTAACATGTTTCTCATATTTTCGATTGTTTAAGAGAGCCCACTATATTAGGGGCCCATCTGCTTATGTATATGAATTACAAACTTGTATCTATATAGTAAATTTAATATTAGAAGTTTAAAAGCAAAAGCTGCACTTTGGCATCCTCTTAAAGGTCAAATGTTTGTTAAATTCTATTAAACGAATCGTCGGTGATAAAAAAAGAAATACCAACATCATTCCACTTTCTGTCATGCTGATACCGCAAATATTCGACCTTTTCACTACTCAGTAGTCATAAGATGTATTGCACAAATGCGTATATATTTAGAAAAATGGTTCATCGTTGTTTGGTTTTTTTTTCGCACGCTGGCAAATATCTGTTTTCATTATATTTTGGCGAGATTTTCTTCGCCGTTCCGCATTTCAAATGGCGGCAATGGACGACGCATAAAAGGCCGAACTCGGCCAATTTATTGGCGATCAAGGCTTGTCCGTGCATTTTCTGATTGAACTTTCTCATGCATTATGTGTAACGTCGATGCATGCGACGCATAAAAATATTTGTCTCGTTGAAGTTCATTCGTATGACATTTTAGTTGGTTTGGAGCTTGAAAAGAGAAAAGCAAAAAAAAAAAAAAAAAAAAAAAAAAAAAAAAAAAAAAAAAAAAACAACCCATGCAGCGCTCTTGATGTCTGTGTGGGCTCTATGGATAGATGTCATGAATACCAATCGCGGCGAATTGAATGCTTTTGATTTGGTTTTCATGCGGTGGTCATCCAATATGAGCTTTATAAAAGCCGGAGTGGACATCAGCATTCAAACGTTTACTGCAAACTAAACGCTCTTCCTGAATTGCTTTAAGAACAGGATTTTTTCGTAGAAGCATGAGCGCGCCAAATGGCAAACTTTTGATGCTATTACCACACACCTAGAAGTTGTCGTACAAATTGGATTCGCATTCGCTATATAGATTTGTGATATGCATGCATCCTGACATGGATACGCTCTGAATACTTTGTTTTCAAATGCAGGTTGCAATGGCAATTTGCGGAATAATTAAGGTTACTCGTGTATATAGTATTGATGACAGCTTTTCTCAAAGTGCATTGAACGTTCGAGTATACTTGAACATGAGTTTAATTCGCTTTAGTATACATAAGGACGATGATATTGAGACTCGATAACTTTGGAGTACTCTTCACAAAATGTCACAGAAACAGATGATCATTTCACTGTTATTTTCAGTGTTTTAACAAAATTATCTATACATATATATATATACTCGTATATATACGAAGCAAATATCCTAAGCATCTTAAGGGCTGCAATGTGCGTTGGGGAAATTGAAATTTGTTCTGTTGACAACACTGCATGTTCTTCTACAGTTTTTGTCGACACACTGTAGAACTACTGTCCACACATTAGTTGAGGTAGCTCGTGTATGACTGTTGCAAACTTTCTACTTGATCATTTCAGAATGAATTGATGGTGACAAACCACATTGCAGTAGAACCTATCTAAATGCATCCAGGGTAACTGAATAACCTTTCTAAAAGCATAAAAGATGCTGATCCCTACTTGGGATCCCGTGTATAAATGAACCTGTCTAAAAGCATATTTTTCACCGGTCCCAAGAGTATGATTTTAGATAGATTCTACTGTAATAAGAAAAGGTGCATCTGTAACAAGTGTTTCAATTAATTTGTCCACCTTAAGAGTCCTTTTTTAATTTGTCATTGCTAATTGTTGTATATGGCAGACGCCCTACACATGTTTTTATTTTGGGACGGGGTCGTTATGGAATATGCAATTCTAAGAGCTCATATGCCACCAGGGGGTGCTGAACCTGAACAAGGCAAATCGGAACACTTTTGCAGCACATTTGGTATGTAGACAAGAAAAGTCAAGATAGATCAAGTGCAGGGACCTATTTTCGTGCTTGGACTGGCGATAGTCTCAAGACTTTTTCTGTAATTATATTCATCTTGCAGACACGCGGGACGATTTCAAAAACACGGTGCATCCTCGATGGTGTTTCTCGTAAACAACCCGTTTCTGAATACCCAGGTTGCGCGTTTCCACGCCGCCAGAGTGCGTGACGCGTGACGCCTCCGATGCGGCGATGGCGTGACCGGAGTTTGACGGACGACCCAGACTCTTGGCACAGCGCAGGGAACTTTAGTGCACGAAAAGCCAGCCCTAATGATAGCCTATTGCGGGTCTCTAGACTCCCGCTACTGATGTGGTCCTACACCGACATTTGTTTCACGGCAGTCTTTTGGTTGCGGTATGGGTGTAGTCTTTCTGAAGAGGTGATCTATAAAATCCATATCCTTACACTGAA
>JAQGAE010003287.1:0-15134 GCA_034696685.1 Julus scandinavius | reverse complement strand
TCTTTCTCATCTTTTTTTTGCCAAGTGAGAAGATTTGCCCAGAACGTTGTGGAATTTTTCTAGGGGCAGCGAAATTTTGGTTAAGGGGAGCGCCGCTCCCCCTCGCAACCCCCTAATTACGCCACTGTCTCCAGTTGAGTCTGATTTCTTCTATATTTAGACAAGTACGTGTGTATCGAATAAGATACATAATGCCTCGCTATACGTCCGCTCTTTATACGACATTTCACTATAACGGCCTTTTTTAATTATGACACTTTTTCGATTTACGGCCAACAATGTTTCGTTATAACGGGTAAATAAAATTCTGTACACCTATACCTCGCTATACAGCCGCTTTTTATATGACTTTTCGCTATAACAGCTATAAAATGCTGTGCTGTTAGCGAACTTTGTATCAAAATAATTTATTCGTTATACAGCTTTTCGCTTTACGGCCAACTTTTCCGGAACGTATTTAGGCTGTAAAGCGAGGTATGGGTGTACCGTGTACTACTAAGTCCATACATGGCACATACATGTTTTTCCAACCACTGAAATGATGTCACTTTTGACATCAAGTGAACGAAAATCTGAACTAGCAGATGTATTGGAAGTATGTTTCAGAAACATGTTTCCGAAAGGGAAATGTACATCCAAAGGTTGTGGTCCCAAATGACACATTTTGTTGCGGTGAATTCGTGAAATGTTCATAAATTGCTCCGATTATCTCAGAAATTCGTGTCATGTTCTAAGAAAAGCACTATTTGAAAAAAAATGCATCCATTGTTCTTAACATCTCTGCTACAGGGTGGCCATGAAACTGGATTTGACGTTTTTGTGGAAGGCTCATGGGACGCCCTGTAAATTTGACCAATGAAAATTTGTAGTTTTATCTTGAGTTTATTTATCTTTGATTTTTTTTAAATTATATGAAAACTTGGTTTCAAACCAACTTACTAAGATGAATGGTTTCTTATTACTGGTATCTAAAATCTGGTGATATTCGTTTTTGCAAAATTTTGCAATTTTTTTTCCCAAACTAGAAATTTTTTATAAAATGATCTATTTCGAACTCTTCTACTTTGAAAGCAAACATTTTTCATTACTACTATTTTTACTTTCGCATCAGAAATTTGTCAAGAAACTAAAAACTTTATTTCAATCAGTGTTGGGCAGTAATTGAGTACACTGAAAGAATTTGAGTAACAAGTAAAAATGACTGAGTGCAAAGAGTAATTTACAAAATGTACAAAAGTAATTGTATGCAAATGAACTCAAAACGTATGAGTACAATGTACTCGATTACAAAAACGAACTCACATTAGGCGAATACAAATATCCTTGAGTATTAACGTAATCTGAAATTATGAGTATTAGCGTAATCTGAAATTGAGAACCAAGGTATGAATCGGGTATGAATAGAAATACTTTTAAGTAAGTAATTGAGTAATTTGAGTAACGAAAATGAGTAACTCGAAATGAGGGTCATTCTAAAAACTAATATGAATGTGTAACCTTTGGCATTCCTAACTAATTGGTATCCTAATTTTTACATTTCTAGATGATCTTTTTTGTTACTGGATGTTCTGGTTTTTCTCCCCTTTATTGATTAAGATTTTCCTTTACTTTGTGATCTCATATACATTATGAATTTTTAAAATTTTAATTATTTCTGCTCGTAATAAAACCTACGGTGTTTAAAATAAATTCCGTTCCCTGAACAATACTTTTGCAATCCGCCTTACTCGTAATCAGTACTCATACGATGAGTTCACATGAGTTCATATATTTGCTTGCCCAAGTTTAATTACTCATTTCATACGACTACTGATTACGTGTACTCTACTTAAAACTATACAAAGTATGATTCCACTGTAATCGTAATCAGTACTCCTACTCATGAGTACAATTTGCCAAACACTGATTTCAATTCCATGTTGAAGATTGAAATTATGAAAAGTTACCCTCGAACACGTGACGTCATCGGGTCATAAAACTGGATGAAAACGAATATATTTCGCGAATGTTGAAAGATTTGTTAAAATGCTTCTCAAACGGAAATCTTAGCACTTAACCTTTTTTTCTTCTTACAATTTTTGAATTTTTTTTTTATCCAATTTTAACGCGTTTATTTTACGACAAAATTACGTCACTCAATTTTCTCGTTCCTTCCTATTTCTAAACATTTTTTGTTTGATATTAATTCTTTTCTTCTGCATTCATCCGAAAAACGTGATTTTGTTAAGAAGAGAATTTTCTATTTCATGAATATATGATTTATTTCGATTTTATGCGATATTATCGGTTTTCGGGCATTTTGTATATTCTATATTTGGATACTATACTGTATATTGTATATTGTACTCAATATGTGCGTACGGAGATATTATTTTACTTTTTTGTATTATATTATAAAATGATTCTACGAAATTGAATTTCCGAAAAGCAATAGATGAAATCACGTAAAATTTAGTACAGTGTTAGAAATATGATTTTAAAAGTTCTTTGAAAATTGTTTTTTGGATGTTGTTATAGCTTCCAAATAAACTCCAATCAAAAAGTAATTATTTGTGAATATACCTTATTTTAACATCAAGAAGTGAAGAGAAGCCGAACTGAACTGAATTTCTATTTTGTCCAATTCCAAAAGAAAGAACAATGGAATTTCGAAAAGCACGAGATTAAGAAAAACAGCACGTGCACGAGATTAAGAACAGCACGTGAACATGAGTTTAAGAACAACTCGTGCACGAGATTAGGAACCGCACGTGACTGTGACGCCACACTTTTAAATACATTTATGTAATTTCGATATGTCCCTAACACAATTACAGCACTGTTCTAAACATGATTTTTACACTTCCATCATACTGTTTTCATTCTTTTCGAAACAGTTATTACACGTTGTAAAACGATTCATAACTCCATTTTTACACACCGTTTACATGTTGATAATGTTCTTATGTTTTCATCCTTTTTTCAAATTTTTACACTTTTCTAAAATATCAATTCCTCACAAGTGTTATGTTTTTATCCATGTTTAAAAAAACCATGTTACACGTGTTTCTAATATCAATTCTACACATTTCTAACGTTATCATTTGTTGTTGTTTTTACACGTTACACTTCTACAACACGTCTTCACACCTTCGAACAATTTCGTTCTTTTCTAAGCAATTTTCATACATTTCAAACACCAAATTTACATTTGCTAAACACGTCGTACTTTCTCCATGCAATTCCACACGCTCACAACACCACGTTCACACTTTATAACTGTATTTGCACATTTTAAGCACACATTTCTTATATTTATCCTTTTTGTAAGCACTCATACTTCTATATATGGCTCGTTAACATTTATAAACTCATCTTTGCACATTCCTAAACGCGACCATCACATTTTCCAACAATTTCATTGTTTTTTTATGCTATTTTAACACTTTTTTTTTTACACGACTATTTTTGTGAAACTTACAAAACTTGATTAACGATCATGACTTAACGATGTTCTATGAAGAGTGTTTAAATAACAGCGGTTGCTAGTGCACTTACTTATATGAGAGCTGACCAGTGGCAGGAATCCTAATATAGCCAATAGTAGTAGTAATAGGATGAATGGGCCTGAGCCTCGGGTGGCCGCGAGCACGCGCATGTCTCGCACGCGGTGTCTCTCCCTCGTCGCATGCGTCCACTTTCCCCCCGTGCTCCGTCTCCTTCAATGGCAATTAAGCACGCAGCATCTAGCTCTCTCTATCCACTCTGTTCGCATCCACTCACGATGCCACAATAAACCATAGAAGAATTTCGGACCACGATTCCCAAAAATTCATCATGCCGCGATCGGAGCGACGCGAGCGGCACCACGACGAAACAAAACTCCGAGCTAGAGGATCTCTAGATTAGCGTCACAACTTTCACCCTATTTCAATACATCGTTCTCTAATCCTGTGTGGAAAAAATATATAGGGACAGTACGTGTCCCTGTACATCATTCAAGACACAAAAACATGTTGTTGTTGTTTTATTGTTTACCATGCGAGCTTTCCTGTCCAGCAAAGATGTAATGCATGATTGCTGCCATTTTGAATAAACAAAAATGCCAACTGAAAGTTTGTAATGACAGAAAATTAAGCAATTTTCGAACGTCTCTGTCTACGAACAAATCGGCTTACGAACACCACGTGTTGTTTCGCTTCACGAACGGTGCTTCAGTTCACGAACGCATTTCTCCGGACTACCGATCAAAGGTCCGAATTTCTGCGATTGTTTTACTAGTTCCGGCAGAACATCTTCGTTACGGATACGTTTTACTAAATACGAGAAACATCAAAAATGTGTTAGAATTTCCGAAGATTTCAATTAAAATCGATATTATTTACGAGGATACAGCCTCAATATTAATTATATAAAGCCTCAATTGTAATTTCCTATATTTAAAATATAATTGTTGAATTTAAAGTACGTACTATATCTGATAAATACCTTCAGTAGATGTTATTGAAATTTTAACAAATGAAATGTTTAATTTCACATGAAATTGGTAGAACAAAAAACGAGAGAAATGAATTCGAACGATGAATTTGAATTTGAAAAACAAATTCTGAATCCAGAAGAACAGCACGTTCTTTTATAGCATGTGCATGGCGTGCGCATGACGCGCGTGGAGATGCTCCAAATCCAAAAGTTCTATAATGAAAAATATTAAATTGTAATATTTTAATGTATTTTCAATCTCTATTTTAAGATTGTAATAAAAAGGTAAGATAAAAGTGGAATGCATGAATCTTTCCTTTTCTTTTCGTTTTACTTTCCGATAAGAATGCGAGGAATTTCCTCCTTAAGATTGCTCATTCCTGATGAATGTTCCGCATTTTTGTTTCAGGAAGTATCGACTGCAGGGGGCGCTTCGTGACAACCCCTACATTGCATAAAAAAATAAGCCTATTGTATGAATAGTATTGTAATCAGACTCGTAACTCATACTCGTAATCAGTACTCATATCCATGAGTACTGATTACGAGTATGGCGTATTGTTTAGGAAACTGAAATTATTTTAAACACGTATAGGTTGGAATTTATTACAAGCAGAAACATTTAAAATTTTAAAAAAACTATTCATAATGAATATGAGAACACAAAATAAACCCACTTAGACATTAGCAAAATCTTAATAATTGGGGAAAAGAACAGTGCTACCAATAACAAAAGGATTATAAGTGCATTGTACTCATACGTTTTGAGTACATGTATCCATTCAATTACTTTTGTACATTTTCTATTTAAATTATACTCTTTGTACTCGTTACTCAAATTCCTTCAATGTACTCAATTACTGGCTAACACTGGTAATCAATTGTACAGTAGTATCAAATTGTGTTACTAAATTAACATTTAGAAATTTAATTGTTTTTCAATACAATTGTACATGTTTTAAAAATCTAAAATCACGTCTCGCCCACGTTAACATGACGTGTTTATTTATAGTTTATGGATAGTATGTGCATTTCAATTAAATTCCCTTTTTTACCATAATAGAAATTCCTTTTAGTTTGTACAGTCTATGCTAAACGTGTTAAATGTTGAAATTTTGTCCTTTTCTCGTTTATCCATTACCCTGAACAACACTCGCGTGATTTCCCACTTTGCCACTAATAAAACAGTGCTTGTTTTTTTTTTGTTTTACAAAAAAAAGCTTTTTTTGTACATCATCAACATCGATGTTCTTGAAAACGAATTCCAAATCCCAAAGCTGTTTTTGTTTGTATAAAGCAAAAGTAAAAGCATCATTTATCATGATAGAAACATCAAAGCACTATTTTCTAAGATTTTTTCAATAATTTATTAATATTGACGTACATATGTATTTCAGGTAATATCCAGGAATTCTCTTGACATCTTGTAAGAGTGTAAGTTTCTGTAAACATAAAGCTTAGTTCTCAATATCCCTTTTTTCCTTAAAAAATTCACCCCACTCCTGGGGTAAAATGAGATACTTCATAAATTATACAAAATTACGCAAATCTCAGTTTACCCCCAAACCATCGTCCCGAGACTCCAATGACGAGCTATGTGTCCCTCTGGGTTTAGCTGAACCGTTCATACGAGACTCTTAATAAGCGGCACGTGAAAGAGTCTCGGGAGGAGCGGCACTGTCCAGATTTCTCGGAACGCCATACACATGCGACCAATGAGCACCGATGTGCCCCTCTGTGTTTAGCTGAACCGTCCTCACGAGACTCTTAATACGCGGCACGTGCTCGAGAGTCTCGTGAGGAGCGGCACTGTTCAGATTTCTCGGAACGCCCTACACATGCGACCAATGAGCACCGATGTGCCCCTCTTTGTTTAGCTAAACCGACTTCACGAGACTCTTAATACGCGGCACGTGCTCGAGAGTCTCGTGAGGAGCGGCACTGTCCAGATTTCTCGAAACGCCCAACGCATGCGAGCAATGAGCACCGATGTGCCCCTCTGTGTTTAGCTGAACCATCCTCGCGAGACTCTTAATACGCGGATCTTGCTCGAGAGTCTCGTGAGGAGCGGCACTGTTCAGATTTCTCGGAACGCCTTACACGTGTGACCAATGAGCACCGATGTGCCCTTCTTTGTTTAGCTAAACCGTCTTCACGAGACTCTTAATACGCGGCACGTGATCGAGAGTCTCGTGAGGAGCGGCACTATCCAGATTCCTCGAAACACCATGCACGTGCGACCAATGAGCACCGATGTGCCTCTCTTTGTTTAGCTTAACTGTCTTCACGAGACTCTTAATACGCGGCACGTGCTCGAGAGTCTCGGTAGGAGCGGCACTGTTCAGATTTCTCGGAAAGCCCTACACATATGCGACCAATGAGCATCGATGTGCCCCTCTGTGTTTAGCAGAAGCGTGCTGTATAACCACCCTGTATGTATTCGTCCTTCTGCCATGAGGACGTTGCCTTAGTAACCACCACAGCATCCGAAAATATAATAATGCAGTCAGTCACCAATTACGCGGGTGTAATACACCGTGTCATTCTCTCCGTCCATAAAAACGGGGTTTTATGAGCTTACTTTTTTCTTATTCTTAGAAATCTTTCCCTTTTCTATGTATTTTGTTCTGAATTCCCCTTTGTTAGGCCTATGTCAGCTTCTGTCAGATCCACCTGTTTTAATGCAGTTTAGTATGCGATATGTCTTTATGCCTTTTACTTCTTTTTCTCCTTCGTCTTAGATGTATCTTCTCGTTTTTACTTTTGCTTCGGGCTAAAGTAAATTCATCTCTCTCTTTTTTTAATTTAGAAACGAAATCTGAAATGAATCGAACCGTGCAACCGCATCATCGTTTTACTTTCCAAATACCTCGGTAACTCACAAATTGTATGGATGTTTTAAACACGTTATTCGACATCGGAATCAAATTTCATTGGATAAAAGCTAAGTATTTCTTTAGAATATTTAGATGCTTGATGGAAAACCTTCTTCTTCTTTGAAAATGTTTCTTTTTTAAAGTTTAACCTTGCAAAAACCTTGCATTAACTTTGAAATGGGGGAACCTCAGGTATTATCTGTTTAAGTTTTGTATAACAAACTTAAGTATGGAAACAAATATTCCAAACATTGATTTTTTAAGGATTACTTTTATAAGTTTGGAAGATGCGGATACGTGCAATAAATAACTTATATATATATACATATTTTATTTAAATGCAGTTCCAATGAGACATATACAGTATGTCTATGTTATTCTTAAGCGATAAATTCAGAGTCATCCATGACATGCACATTTTTTTTGGGAGGGTACAATTTAAACTATGGTGGAAAAGGCTATTTATTATAAAGAACAATGAAAACGCTTTCGTAAGTTAGTGAAGTGAAAGACTTCGGAATGAAACACAGTTTCCGAATATTTATAGTTCTGAGGTCTATATAAAAGCATTCAGTCGGAATCATGAATTATTGTAGTGGACACCGTATACAGGTGGCGCTTGCGGGAAGGCTTTCTAAACATAGTTTAAATGAAAATTGATTAAATTATACTTAAAAGTAACTTAATTTTAATTACGAGTTTTAGCGTCACAAAGAATACATAATAATAATTTAAAAAATGAAGGGCTTATTGCAACAATGTGATAAGCCACACATTTCAAGTTGTTCAGAAGAGCGATTTTTAAGTTTTAAAAAATTACATAATTTTAATGAACTTTTCAATTAACAATTGTTTATGTTATCATAATCTTTAAACATAGTAGGCACCATTTCCAACATTCATAAGTCAATTTGATCCTGAGGAATATTTATTACAATTTTGTTTATTGCGATACTAAGATTTTTGTGACTTATCACTATTTTGACCATGAATAATTTGACAAATGTTTTTTTATTGATAGAAGCAAATTGTAAAAAATAAAGTACAATGCACAAATACTGCAAAATAATGTTTCAATTTTAATATTTAATAATCGTTTTTTTTTTAATTTGTGCACTATATTATGATCTCGACATGATCATACATTTTTCTGGCCACCTTTAATGTACAAATGAGCTGCACATGACTAAGACACTATATTTTCGAATGGATCTTATTCAAAATAGAAACAGGGTAGAAGCTTATCAGTAGAGTATTGTATAGTTGCAGCTTATGTTAAAAATCTTAAATAATTTTTGATGATAATTTTTGCCTGAAGGATTTTTGGTAAACTGAAAATACAAGAACATGATAAGCCACAAATTATTTTATTCATAACTTACTGAGCTTGAATGAGACGATTCCTCTTATTCTTTGTGGTAATCCACATCATTTTCAAATTCACTTAAACTATCATTATTCTCACCTAATATATCCCTAAAATCAAACAATTTTCGCTCGTGATACAACATGTTGTCATTACTACACGCCATCTTTGCTCGTGGCTTATCACATTTTTAATGAAAAAAACTGTGTGATTTACATGTGTGCAACAAGATGATTATCTGTATTGTAATGCCATATAGGATAACTTTAAGAAGATAATCAACCAAATAGCTAGAAATAGTAATGGGGAATAGTTTAATGTAAAAATATCCTTTTTTAAAAAGTGTGGCTTATCACATTGTTGCAATAAGCCCTTCAAATGATTTTTTGCCAGCCCCTTAAAGTTGTTATTTTGTAAACACACATAGCATACGAGTTTTGCGGGAAAAATGGCATCGAGGGGCACAACTTAATTTTTACCATAAAACTTCATTTTTTTACTGTTTAACACAGACTTTTAGCTCTTTTGATATATTTCAATAACAAAATTCCAAATCAGCTTTTTCAACTACTTAAATGGCGTCGAGGATACGTGGATTCTATAAAAGGCTTACCCCTAATACGTTGTATTTTTAGAAACACTCATAGCATATTATCATTGCAGGTGAGGTGACCTTAAAGGGGGCTACCACAATTTATTTCAAAAATTTACCATTGTTGACATATAATTTTCTCTCTCTTAACATAAATCAATATTATAGATAAGCGCAGGCTTTTATTTCTAAAAAAAAAGCTACTGCCAAAATGAAGTAAATTTTGTAGAAGAAGGGATGTACAAAAATGGTTTTTTTTAAACACACATTAGCTCACTAATATTACAGGAATGTTAACCTCAAGGAAAACATAATGTATTTTCAAATTTAGCCCTTGTTTTAACGGAAAGTAGATCTCTTTCGGCATATTAATATGAATATTACAAAAAATTAAAAATAGTAACTCAATTTTTTAAATGTGAATTGATGAAGCAATGAGGTCATATCAAGTATGTTCAGTTTGTATGAAAAGCAGGTATGTCTAAAATATGATGTTTCGTGTTTGAAACGTGGAAGTTGAAAAGATAAAACGTGCCTTATCTTAATTTCTGGGACATTTTTTGCTATGAAAAATGCTGTTTTCGCTAATCTTCTAGGATTTTCACAATGAGTGTAGATATATGCTCTTGGGGTTACTCGTGTTCGTGTTTGTCTTGTCTTTGTCACATTTCGACTCAGTTTTTTCTGTGGACATAGAATGAGTGATATTGGACACTGGTCATTCTGACTCATTTTCCCAAGACAAATCAAGCGGAATCGTGGGAAAAATTTGTCGTAAATCACATTGTTGATATTTTTTGACCTCTTCCAGAACTCAGATCAATGAGAGCTAGTTTCGTCTATTAAAGATAATCATCTTAAATATCGGAAACAATTTCATGTTTTTTTGGTTAAATGGATGCTTACAGGAAACTTTTGACCGGATTTAGACTTGTTTCACAAATGCCATTACAGAAATATTCAACCCATTAACTATAATCATTAATAGTTAATTCAGTCAAAAAAAATGTATCTCGTGGTCAAACGGGAGGGATCTCAACCCCTTATTAAAGCAATACTCATTCAGGATCCATTTCGTTTTTATTGTATCAATGTCTTAATACGAGGGGCGGTCAAAACGTCTTGCATATTCCTTTATTATTCGAAAACCAGATGTCGTACAAAAAAACTGAAATAGCCATTTTAATGAACAGGAAATTTGCTATTTTTGAATTTGGGACCTAAGTTTGTTGACACATTTATACCAACGTTTGATGAGATTGTTTTTTACCCCTCTCGTAAAATGCGTTATGTTGGCGATGCGGATATTCTCGAACCGCGAGTTTCACATCATCGTCCCTTTGGAATTGTTGACCACTCGAGTGTTAATTTAGTGGACCAGAGAGATGAAAGTCGCTCGGTGAAAGGTTTCGGGGCTGTATGGCGGATGTTTCAATGTTTCCCCACCCAAACATGTTGATCTCGAGGGCTGTGGCTTTGGGCAGAATGAGGACTTCTCTTTTTGTCAGTCACAGTTTGGCATCCTTTCTTAAAGTTTAAACACAACCTCTGTACCGTACTTCGTGAAACACATTTGTCACCGTAAACTCCTAACATTTCACTAAAAATTTCACTCGGTTTCACGCCTTTCAACGCTGGAAAACGAATAACACTTCGTCGTTCCTCTCGCAAGAACGCTTTCGAGTAAGGCGCCATTTTGTTTTTGATAGTTTGTTCGAAATTCTGCATAAATTGTGGCGCCATGGAGTGACGTAAAATCCAAATTTCCTGCTCTTTAAAATGGCTATTTCAGTTTTTTTGTACGACATCTGGTTTTCGAATAATAAACGAATATGCAAGACTTTTTGACCGCCCCTCGTGCTTTCTAAACTGATAGAAGTTAACGGCGTATTATAAAACTGTTTATCCAACCACCAATTAAACTTTATTTTCGTATCTTATTGCTTTCTACATCGATTTCATTACTTTTTCTATCATCAGTCTACTTATTGTTTTTCGGTAGTTTTTCAACTTTTTCAACAAATTGATAAAAATCATCGGCCAACAGTCTCGGTTCCTCAAAGGCCCCAAAATGGCCTCCTCTGGGCATCTCAGTGTAGGACAACAGATTAGGAAAGACGTCAAGTGCGAAGTTTTTAGGAGTTGTCATTATTTCCTGTGGGAACATAACGACACCGGCCGGAACTTCCGTCGGAATGCTACAATACAAAAACATTTTAATGTTTGGTGTCAGAAGTTTTGAAACTGACGAAAACATGGTCACTCTTACATGTCCATTTTATGTTTCTGTTGACTCTCCTTGAAGTTTTCCTTGTAAAATCGAACCGATGACGTGATAGTTCCGGTCACGTGGTACACCATGACGTTGGTCAGCACTTGATCTAACGTCCACTTCTGGGTCAGCAGTCCATCCGGATAATCGACTGCTGTCTTATTGGTCCATAATGCGAACTTCTCCAAAATGTAAGCTGCCAATGCGGCTGGTGAATTACGTAATCCCAAACCTATAAAGAAATCATTAATTAAAATTTATGAAAATATTCAATACCATAGTAGATATTCAAGATTTTCTGGACAAAGAACCGGAAGTGGATGACACTTGCATTGATTTTGACATTGGGGGTAAACGATCAGGTCCTAATATGGATTACTTCATTTTTATCAGATCACAAAACAAGTTAATTGACCACAGACTGATTGGCCATGACCATTAGAACACAAAAACACAAAGTTGTTTTTATTTCCATTTATTTTTACATTTTACATCGAGATTCATTCATGTGTTTGTTTGTGGTCAGTTTTTTGTGGCAGTTTTTCCACTTTATCCACAAACTGCCAAACATCATCAGCCAACAGTCGAGGTTCTTCGAAGGCCCCAAAATGGCCCCCTCTGGGCATATCCGTGAAAGACAGCAGTTTAGGGTACAAAACACAGGCGAAATTTTCAGGAATTCTGATCAGTTCCATTGGGAACATAACGACACCTGCCGGAACTTCCGTCGGAATTCTACAAAACAACACAACAGCTTACTGCAAAAAGTTTTTACGGAAGATCCGGCGCAAAACTGCGGTAACGTACGTGTCCATTTTAAGTTTCTGTTGATTCTCCCTGAAGTGTTCCTTGTAAAAGCGAACGGATGATGTAATGGTTCCAGTGACGTGGTAAACCATGATGTTGGTCAGCAGTTGGTCTAACGTCCACTTCTGGGTCAGTAGTCCATCCGGATATTCGACCGCTGACCTGTCGGTCCAAACCGCGAACTTCTCCAAAATGTAAGCCGCTAATGCGGCTGGTGAATTACGCAGTCCTAAAGCTTCAACAAAACAAAAAATGTAAAGTATAACAAATATTCGTTACATCCGATATTACAGAATTAGTATTATTTTTGAAAACAACTTACGGCTTTGTTCGCTTAAACTTATCATGTAGACGACAAAGATAATAGAGAGATTTAGAAAACTCCGAGCAGTTAACTGGCCTTAAATGTCTTGCACAACGGTAAGGCTAGACGTGTACTAGCAACTTTTTTGAACACAACTAAATTTTCGACTAGGCGCACACTAGCGATTTTTTTCAACTTTTGATCACCCAAAACCTGTTTGTCTTTATGACAAACAGGTTTTCGATAATGAAATTACATGAAATGGAACCAGTTTCAATTATTTAGTTGTGGGGATTAAAAATTCTGCAGTGTGCAGTGCGTGAGGAAGTTGCTGATAAAAGTCAACAGTGCGTGTCTAGCCTAAAGGCCCCTTCACACTTCCACGTTTTACTACGTTAAGTGCGCTTACGCGGGCTTGCGTTACGGCGACACCCTACACATTTTTACGTCAACGTTGTGTCAAAAAGCTTGCAACGCCATCTATGCACGCTTTTTTTTCCTTACATTTAGGCGCACTATGTCTACTTCCCACACAATTAAACAACTCTACAAAAAAAAATACTAAACACGAGTGGAACACCAACACTTGTACAAAAACACAAGAATAAATATATGTGGTACCTTTTTCGATGTTTTTCATCTGCTTTTCCATCTCTCTTCCCATTGGCCGGGAAATCCTCGCTTCCCCATTGGTGGAAATAGAAACTCTCTCCATTCTCTTACGTCGCCCTTACGCACCTTCACGCGTCGCGAAACTGTCTGCTAGTGACGTCAAAACGTAACGTAATGGGCGTAACGTAGCAAAAACGTGGAAGTGTGAAAGGGCCTTAATTCCCCGTTAAATTGATTTTAGCCCTGACAGGGCCGGCACCACACGCTCAACCCAAGTGGGTAGTAACTTAGTAAGATAAAGATGCCACCTCCCTTCCCCCATCTCCACCGTTTTCGAGTGGGTAATTAACCACTCGGGAATTCTTCGAGTGGGTAGTACTACCATAGGCTGGTGCTGGCCCTGAGCCCTGACACTAACTTCTGGGTCCAGTTAGTGTCTTAGTTCAACTTACCCACAGTGTCCGGTCTAGTGGCCTGGAAGTGCATGTATCCAGATTCCCTTAGTCTATAGATGAACTTCTCACCGATAGGATACAATTTGGGATAGTCGCGTTCGCTGACCACCAAAGAAGGAAAAAAGTGACCAATGGCCACTTTAAGGTAATGACTAGTACCTCCGGAAAATATAATGTTCACGTGGATTCCCTTCACCCTATAGAACAACAAGAAAATTCTATCATGATTAAAGTAACGGGTATCTGTTTCACCCGAGTCCGAGTCTAATCATCGTGACGACAATCCCCTTCAGGAGTCAGTCACAAGGATGTCGTTGTATACATCATCCACTTCATCTCCTTTGTCCAGAATAATTCCCTAAGAGTCCAGTTCTGAGGACTACGTACCCACAGTGTCTGGCCTAGTGGCCTGGATGTGCAAGTATCCAGTTTCCCTTAAAATGAAGATTAACTTCTCACCGAGGGGATACAATTTGGGATAGTCGTGTTCGCTGACTATCAACGAAGGAAAGAAGTGACCAATGGCCAGCTTCAAATAATAACTACGAGTTGGAGCAATGATTACGTTCACGTGGACTCCCTTCACCCTATGGAACAATGGAGGAAAATGGAATCATGGTGAAAATGACGTCACACTTTGAATTTCCATATAAATTATCTTATCTATACAAGTCATATTCCTTATGAAACTGAGGAGGGTGTCTTTCTATACATCATCCACTTCATTTCCTTTGTCCAGAATAATTCACTAAGAGTCCAGTTCTGAGGACTACTTACCCACAGTGTCTGGCCTAGTGGCCTGGATGTGCAAGTATCCAGATTCCCTTAAAATGTAGGTGAACTTCTCACCGAGAGGATACAATTTGGGATAGTCGTGTTCGCTGACTATCAACGAAGGAAAGAAGTGACCAATGGCCAGCTTCAAATAATAATTAGGAGATGCGGCAAAGATTATGTTCACGTGGACTCCCTTCACTCTGTGAAACAACGGAGGAAAAATGGCATCGATGTCAAGTGAAATTTACGGTTCTAGGAAAGTTCACAGACTGCAATTCATCGATGGAAAATTCACCTACAGCAATTCACCAAATTGAAAGTTCACCTCTTTGCAATTCGTTGAAAGGATAATTAATTCAATTCAACTCAGTACCCTACAGTCAGAAAATAAATGTCATATGGTGGGAGGGGGGGGTCGCACCCAATTTCAGGAGAATGCTCCCCTAAGTCAGTAGCGACTTAGACATCATTGTTTGATTGAATTTTTACTAAATCTGGAGAATCGCCTGTTAGGCTATTCCATTGTCTAATCGCATGAAAAAAAAGGACCAATAGGAAGCATCCGTCTTGGCACGAAGCCAAGGTCAAAGGATTTGAGTGATTATGTCTACTCCT
>JAQGAE010003286.1:0-15135 GCA_034696685.1 Julus scandinavius | reverse complement strand
TATATACACTCGTCAATGGTATATTGCAGCATTACTAATGTTTTATAATTACACCTAGAATAAAAATCCAATTTCGATTTGAATAATTACTTTTCAAGAACAACAACTTTAACTGCAAATATCTTCTTCTATACTTGTGTCAGATGGCAGACATTTTGGTTGAGAAAGTGCTGCATACAGCTTCTTTGCAAATGAAAAGCACCTGATTTTATAAAGACGTTGTACCACTGTGCCCCGGTCTCCCCTATCCGTAGTATTAGGGCGGATTTTATTAGCGTTGGGATCTTGATGAAAGCCAACTTAATCAAGCATTACAAACGTGGAATCACTGAATATAAAGTATGTACTCGACTGAATGTTTGGTGTTATATTTATAGACTAGTATTCTGTAACTCGATTCCAACACACAATTGATGATATCCCAAACCGTATTTACTGCTTCATAGAATATACTCCTCTTTATCAATATTTTTCATCTTATTAAGCCAAAACATGGGCATAAATTTGGCGACCTTTTTTGTGTACTATAATGGTGTTGAATAGATGCTATTTAAATATCAAATATCATGGTGACTCGTGGCGTGTGTTGTAACAGTTACTTTGCAACAAAGTGAATCACAATTCCTTGCTAACCTTGGCAGAAACGGTCTTATACCTAATCATAGGGCGCTTTTAATATTAAAACTCGATTTAACCGGCCAAATTAGAAGTTCTTGACTACATTGACTAGTTTTGCATTTGTGGGAGATGATTAAGATTGCATGAAAAGAATTGTAGGCTTAAATGGAAATATTCTTTTTTAAATTCTACGATTCTCTTCCAACTTATTAACTATTATAAGCGGTTTTTTTTAAACAAAAACTATCGCAGAAAGCAACGGAAAGGAGGATGTTAACCTGGGAGATGAAAGCACAAGATTTCTTTTTCCTACTGATGGCAAATTCTACAAACTACAGCTTAAACTTCTATTTTAATCATTTCCCAAAGCAGAATCTTCCCTTATGAGCGAGTTTACAAACAAACATGTTTTTGGTGGGAGTTATTTTTTTTGCCGGAAATAGGACACAGAAAAAGGTCAGGAGAACGGGTTAGGCCTACAGCGGTGTAAAGTATAGGCACTCTATATAGACTCCTGTAAAAATAATTGTGTTATGAATTAAGTTTGATCTCATATCCAAATAAGGGACCGAGAAGTTATTTTTGTGCATGATTTCCGAAAAGTGAGACCGCATCTGGGAACATGAAGGATGGTCCTTTTATGCAGACTTGGTCATGCTCAAAGTTCAAAGCAAAATCTCATTTATTAACTAACAATGGTACTGATTAAGAACATAACAAACTTAGTTGATGGAAACTGACGATCTATTGTTTTGAATTACGAGCTTATCCAAACATCACATCTAAATTGTTCATATGAATAGAATCAAAAGCATTCATGGGATTGCTTTCGCTCTCTCCTATTTCTCCTAGTCCATACTCATTTTAATTCCATGAAACAGCAATATTGTCCTTTTATCACTTGAACGTGTTTTACAAGACTTGAATAATCAAAAAATATTAGAGAAACTTCGCAGGGTTCTAGGAGAGATCTGATCTTTTTGGTCAGGGAAGGTCTTTGCCAACTTCATGTTGGCTTTTTGAATGCTTTGGTGTTCTTTACCAAGGGCCAGATTTGTATAAATAACCGCTTTTTGAGATTTAAGATTTGTAATCATCACTTATGACTTTCTAATTTTCATGTGCAATTTGTATTTCCAGCTTTGCGGTGTTATTGTGATATATGCAAAAACGACAATTATACGTGCAAGACTGAAGGAGTTTGCTTTGCCTCCATCTATTTGAATGACGACAAAGAGGAAAAGCTTTCCTATAGGTAGGCTGATAATGTGCAATTTTTAATTATTTTCTCAATTTTTTTTCAGAAAAAGGAGTTTTATTTTATTTTAACGTCAGGCCGAGCTATTTTGAGCAAGCTGTTTAGATGCCGAAATTGACAGAGTATATATAAATAGTAGTCCTGTATCCCACTAATCTAATTGCCCCTCATTTTAATATTGTTACATACACAGTTTAGCTTCAACGGGTTTCTAATCTAAATCATTTAGTTTTAAAAATTATGGCTAAATTATTTCTTTGCAATATTAAAAAATTGAACGATTTTTCTCGTTTTCAATCTGTTGTTTTGTGTTTAAATTCCATGCTTTTGGCGTATTTAAAACGAGACGAGTTTGTAATATGAATTCATTTCCATTTGTCCTTTCATCGCGATATATCTATCTTTGTTTAAGTTTGTGAGAACTTGACATTTGTTTACAGTTGCTGAAAATTAATTTGCACATGTGCAGTATTAATTTATGCATATGCAACAAGTTATTAGAATAAACCTTGTCAAAGTCAACAGCTGTACTGTTTGGCTATAGAAGGGTGGCACATTGGCACTTGACATATGGACTCGCTTCATCTCTGCACCATAGTAACCGAGGTTTAGATTTTAATTTCTGAGGGTTACTAACGAATTAAAACTATTTGGGAATATCGCCAGGCAACAATGAAGCAGCTTACTTTATGAATGTTGCGATCCTGACAGAAAATACAAATGTGGAGGAAAATGTTTTTTCATTTATTTGCCTAAGTTTCCTAGAAGCTGCAATCCTGTCTAAGCTGCGGATTCCAGGGCATTGATCTTTGTGCCTTTGTAAGTCTACTTGACGCTGCTTTATGAATGTCTTTCAAATCATACTTTATGCCAAATGTTGAACTACAAATTTATCCCTCTTTTTTTGGCTACGTCTGTCTACGTAATTTCTTTGTTACATTTTTTTTTAGTCTTAAATGTCGTAGCAGTTTTGATGAATCTTTATTGTTGTTTCCAAATTTTCGGCCAGCTTGCTAATTCCAGATGGAAATTGCTGGAAGACCATTTTTCCGTCAGGCTTAGGCAATTAACATCTGTAATTTGACACGTTTGTAAAATTGCAATGACACGTAGATAATAGCACAACCTTTCATTATTGAAATTTATTGCTGACCAGATGTCAGTTTCAATTCATAATTCATTTTTTGTTTATTCAGTGATCCCTGTTTAAAAAAAATGCTTTTGTTAATTTATCATTTGGAAACATTGCAACAACAACACATTTACATATCTTTTTTTTTCATTTTAGCTAGCTAATCACGAGGCTAACAGTCATAAGTTGTTATTCCCTGGTCTTTTTATAGAAAATCATTTGGTAGTGAGAAAGTCATTTTAAGAGTGGCCACTACCATGTTTGTTTTTAAATTGTAGACATTTGGTGAGTTTTAAAATTAATTTGAGATAACCTTCATTTAAACACAGTAACTTTTTCAAGAGTAATACTAAACGAAAGTTGAATCTAGTCTGTGTTAAACATGCACGATACAATGTCGTGATTTGCAACACGTTTTTTTTCTTCTTTCGTGTAAGCTTTTCTTGTAGAATAAATGATCAATGGTAGACAAAACGCTTTGACAGAAGGGTAGTAAACCAGGGTAGGACATATACACTGTACATGTTTTAAGCAATTAGGTTTAACTCTGTAATCCTGCTGCTTTCGTCTGGATTCTGGAGTTGTAGACAATAGTCGAGGCGTAGTGCAACAGGGGTGTTCTCAACTGGATCGATACGAATGAATTTGAACGTTGTTAGAGCTGCACAAATAAAACATGAGCATTTAATATTGTACAGGAGAAAGTTTACCAAAGCCGTTAAGTCGACTGTATTTAGCTGTCACATTCGCTTTAACCAAATCTACATAATGATAATAAATGTAATTTTCCATGCCTTGAAACTAAAAATTGCACACGTTGCATACTCGAATCAGTAGTAGCAATAATTTAAATAAGAATTTCTAATGGTTCTGCTGTGATCAGATGTTAAGTTTCAGAGTAATAATTTTTGATACGGTGGTTTCATTCCTCGCACTCAGAAAATGCATTTTTCTTTAAAAAGATTATTGTAGAAAACTAACCATTCTTTGTTTTGGAGTTTGTTGTCCTGTTTAGATGGGTGAACAGTTATCGCCGTGTTAGTTTGGTGCAGAGTATCCATGAAGCCAGTCAAGCCACTGTCGTTTTTGTGAAATATCGAAGAAATACGATAGATATAAAGCGATAGAAATTTGAAAGATAATGAATAAATAACAGCAAGTTTCAGTAAGTGTCATATCGCTATCTATACACAGATGTAGCCCTTCCGCAGTATTCTAAACATGTTCGGGATGGGTCATTTGAGGAATTATTTAATTTACGATCATTATAATGAGTTGACCATAACGTTTGCAGACTTGCAACGTTCATTTGATAGGCAACATTCGGTTTTAATAAAGCCCATCAAGTTCCAGGAAGTGCTGCAGTAATCCAGTATAAATAGACCCATTAACTGTAGAATTGAAATATTGCTCGCATCAAAGACGCCTCTGCATTCCTTTTAAGTGGTTTCCGTTGAAAATATATATCATACATTTTGAGTAAGAGCTTTATGAATTAGTATTTTTTTTTCCCTACTGAAGCACTTGATTTTGAATAGCCCAACTAAAGTGTCATTCAGACTTTTGTGTATAGTATTTTTGAATGTTTCCTTCATTGCACTTCAATCGTTGCTCTTGTTTGCTCACTTATGAAATTAGAAACCATTATTTACTGCAGTTAATAATTATTGCTCGATTATTTGCATTCTTTTCTAGCCTTTTTTTTTATAGATAATCCCACACAATGCAACCTATGACTTTCTTTCTAATGGTCATGATATTCACTTTTTTCAGCAATAAGTTCCTCGCCTTCCTTGCACGTCCAACTATGGTTGTTTTTGTTTTGTTTCTTTTTTTCTCTAGGCTTTATCTGGTCATCCGACACTACACTTATAAATTAGATCGACTAGTGTTGAATTCATTTCTTTGTGTTTCGTGTGATTGATACATTAAGTCGTTCGTCCTAGTCTTGCTATTTAGAAGAAAATGCATGTTGTTTTTAAAAAAAAATTGAAGGAAGGAGAAACAGCTAGGAGAAAATGTTGGGACGTACTTCTGTAATTATTTTCGATAGATTTTTTTTATTGAATGAGGAAAAAATGTTAGTCTGCCACAAGTTCAACTAAACTTTAGGTCAAAAATAATTTGCAATGGCGATAATATCGTTCATATATTTATTAAACGTATCTTTTTTCCTTCATTTGATTAAAGTAAAATTTGGGTTCCAGAAAGTTGTAAAATTGTTTCGTATGATTGAAGAAAAGACAAACAGCTAGGAGAAAATGTTGGGACGTACTTCTGTAATTATTTTTGATCGTTTTTTTTTATTATTGAATGAGGAAAAAATGTAAAACTCTGTCACGAATGCAACTAAACTGTAGGTCAAAAATAATTTGCAATGGCGATAATATCGTTCATATATTTATTAAAAGTAAAATTAGTGTTCCAGAAAGTTGTAAAATTCTTCTTTACCCTTTTTGTAAAACGTCTTTCGAAAACTTTTTTTGTTGTTAAATTGGCCCCAAAAACCCAGAAAGATGTTAATAGGGATTAATTTTAAAGATTATATGAGTGTATAATGGACATTTGTGACATTCTGCGTATTAAAGTTAGATTAGGGCTTAATTTCTCCTTATACCAGGGAGCGATTCTCTTGGGTATTTCTTTCTCGTCATTTCTTTTTTTCTAAATGAATGTACGGTGTGGCGCCACCTTTATAAAAGTGTGCATGGTGTACAAAAACTGTTTGATTGAATGAATGGTTAGGAACAATGAATACTTTAACGTTCTTAAAATGATCTCTCTTCTGTCCATCAAGTGCCCCCTAGTGCACTTAAACAGAATTGTCCCTAGCATGATGAATGTTGCTGCAAGTAGTACATGTATTTTTTGCGTATGCACTTATAAAAAACCTGGCTAACACTGCTGCTCAATGGGATTGCGAAGTTTTATATGGCACTGTTGTACAGCTTTCTACCTGCTTATCTTGGAAGTTGTAGACTATTTGCACAGGCCTCTTGTACATTTTTCTTCTTGGCTTTAATAAATGTCATGTTCTTGAGTATCATCAGGTTGCTCAGGGATGCTGGCGATTAATCTTGCAACAATACTGAATTTTCCCAAGGGTGCTGCAGACACGCTATACATGTTTATTTCGTATAAACCTACCTGATAATGTGCATTAGTAAATCTCAAGGGACCTTGCAGAACCCAAACTGAGTAAATGGAGATACACGAGTAGAAATATGAAGTTCCCATATCCGGTATTTATTATCCTATATACCGTATTTTACGGACTATAAGACGCACCTTAATTTTTAAGCAATTTTTTCTTAAAAAAACAAGTAGTATAAGACGCGAGTATAAGACGCACCTGAATTTTGGAGGCAATTTTTTGAAGAATAAAGTGCGTCTTATAGTCTGTAAAATACAGTAAGTTTTAATCAGACTAGTCCCACTAAGGAATTCCAAATTCTGTATACTGTTTATAACTGGGACTCTTTGAAAGTCTAAAATCCCATATATAAGACTAGTCCCAACACAGATTGGCATATGCAAAGATAAATTTAAAAAATGATCCTTTAAACTTTGTATAAAAGTTAAAAATACTGTAGAAATTCCATATATAAGACTAGTCCCATCGCATATTGGCATATGCAAAGATAAATTTAAAAAATGATCCTTTAAACCTTGTATAAAAGTTAAAATACTGTAGAAATCCCATATATAAGACTAGTCCCAACACATATTTGCATATGCAAAGATAAATTTAAAAAATGATCCTTTAAACCTTGTATAAAAGTTAAAAATACTGTAGAAATTTCATATACAAGACTAGTCCCAACACATATTGGCATATGCAAAGATAAATTTTAAAAAATGATCCTCTAAACCTTGTATAAAAGTTTAAAAATACTGTAGAAATTCCATATATAAGACTAGTCCCATCACATATTGGCATATGCAAAGATAAATTTAAAAAATGATCCTTTAAACCTTGTATAAAAGTCAAAAATACTGTAGAAATTCCATATATAAGACTAGTCCCAACACATATTGGCATATGCAAAGATAAATTTAAAAAATGATCCTTTAAACCTTGTATAAAAGTTAAAAATACTGTAGAAATTCCATATCTAAGACTAGTCCCATCACATATTGGCATATGCAAAGATAAATTTAAAAAATGATCCTTTAAACCTTGTATAAAAGCCAAACATGAATAAGGTTTATAACACAAAGTAAGATTTTTTTATGAAAATGTTCATCGCGGCACCACGTATAAATAAATAATCAAGTAACAGACATAATTGAGTTTTTAAATATTAACAAGGAATGTAATTATTTTGCGAATAATATTTTGGCTAAAATATACAGATCCTAGGTTTGTGAACATCTCGATACCGCTTTGGCTTGTAGCTTCTGTATTTGCGTCACGAATACGTCATTTGTTGGCACTGTTCGGGCTTCGTTGCATATCAAATCAATTTCATTTGCATTAATATCAATGCTATTTTTGATGCGTGGCATTAAACAAGCTAACCTTAGGTGGTATTCTTACAGCAAGCTTTGGCCAAAGGCTTTCCCCCCCACTTCTCATCGTTACAAGCGCATTCAAGCTAGAATGCTTAATTTTCCAATCTCTTCCTGGAAAAATCCACACTGTTCAATGCTGTTCTAATGCTGCAAGTCTGGGGTCATTGGATTGGCAGCACTGTTGGTTTCTAGAAAATTCTATTCTAGAAATACCATTGATCAGTCTTGAGCATAACTCAATGACTGCCAATTCAATGGGCGCTCAACCGTTTAAGCTAATAAATGAAAACGAGGTTATTGAATCTGATCTAATGAATGAAAGTGAACTCTGGTTGTTGATTGGTTTACATTCATTTACTTGTTGACGTGTGTTTGATAACGTGTGTGAATTGGTACGTGTTGCGTAGTTGCTGGGCAAAGCGAGAATCGTGCGGTTTTTTCTGGATGTGCCAAAGATTTATTGTGGCAATTTCAATTTACTGCATAATTATTGGAATTAATTCAAAATTGGAAATAATTCAAGTTTTCAAAAAAGCTGCCGGACTGTGTTTGTGCGGTCATCTCGCCGAGCTCAGTTCTCAACTACTGTGCCGCATGCCGTGTTTTGTATGAATGCTTTGTTATTTGAAGCTTTTCTCTCCTTTAGGTGCTTCCCAAAAGCGAAATTATTTCCTCCCGAGAATCCAATTTGGTGCCTAAATACTGAACGGACCAACCCGAAATTTGATATCCAATGCTGCAAGTCATATGACTATTGCAATCGTGACCTAAACCCAACACTAGCTCCCCCAACCGTCCGACCAGGTAGGTTCAGTTTACTCTTCACCTAACACCGATTCTCAACTCTTTAATGTTCTTGCCTCTCAGGTGTATTGACAAAGACCAATATTTGCCTCCTGACAATCATTACTTGTGCCGGAAAGAGAAATATGGGGGTACTTTCTATGAGATGGTGCGCAACTGCTGCAACCATTACGACCTCTGTAATAAAGACTTTCAGCTGGTTTTGCCAACTAAACCCCCAGGTGGGTCCTCATGTCCCACGGCATGCTACTTATGGTTGTGCTACGGGCAGTGGTGGTTGTCTCGTGGGTCGTCTTTTTACATATTTTCTTACTATAGCATATATATATATATATTTTTTTAAGTTTAATTACTCTCATTATATATTTTTTTTGTCTTTTGTACTCGTCTGTTATGAGTAATGTTAGAACTGCTAAGAACATACATTTTTAAGTCGTGACAGCTTAGTGTATATCTTTTAAATGGCAGAATGGAGTCTGTTAGTTACGAGTTAGCCACGAGGGAGGGTCTCTTGACGAATTATTCAAATGGCAGATTGTGTGCTCTTTCGTGTTGTCATCTCCATAAATGGTTCCAATGCTCCTTTGGAAGCGTCATCCCTTAATTTTTAAATTTGATGCATTAAAGCAATTTGGCTGTACAAAAAAAAACCTCTTTGTAAATCATTCATCACTTTGACCTTTATTCGTAACTTTTGTTTCCTGGAAGTAACACTCTGGGATTCCGTGATATCCAACAAAAAAAATTTCTCACCTTTGTTATTTTACAAACAAAAAAAAAACAAAAAAAAATGAATTCGTGATAAAACACGCTTTGATAAATATATTTGCATATTTATAAGCAAAAAAGCACTTATTTCATCCATAATATTTATAAATGTAGTTGGGCATCTGTTGTGTTCAACAAGGACCGAAACATGCTCGTTGAATAATGCGAACATTTTCTATAGCCATTACCGTATTAAAACATTTGAATTTCGTATGTTCCGTTTGTTAATATCCCTTCCAAAAGAGCTGTTGGGCTATTCTTAAAGATAGACATGACTGAATTTTCCAAATATTTCGGCTTTTTAATCTGACGTTTCATTCTGAAATTAAATCGAATAAGAATAGAATTTTTGTTCTGTAATTAAGTATAATGCCATAAATTAATTAATTCCATTACCGAGAAGCAAAACCCAAAACTAAACTGCAGCTGACTTAATTAAGATGCGGCTATTTTTTTGCTTTTTTAACTAACTTTTGCTATGCTAATTGCCTTCAATATCTTGAACGGCACGGAATGTGTGTTCCTTTCACTCCGTGTTAAAATTGCAACATCAAAAATAACGTAAAGGAAAGAAGATAGTTCAATTAGTTAACAAATAGCTGCAATCATAGGATTTCTTATTAGTTGTTATGGAGATTTTTTGAAGATGATTTTTGCTCTGATGTAGCAGTGAGCAGGTTTCAAACAGCCTTCCTCACAAACTTTTATTTTTCAACTCTGGATTTTCCAAAACTGTAGACCTGGAAAAGTATTGAAAGGCAAGGACGCTTATTAGAATAAATGGAAAATTGAGCATATCCACTTCTTGGATACCTGTAACTATTTTTGCGGTGATACATTTATTAATGAAAATAGGCAGTTAATTGTAAATTGTAATCCAGTGACTTGTTGTTGAGATTGTCCAAATTACAATGACAGTGTTTGTCTTTTTACAAGTTTCTTATGCAGCTAATTGACGCTACTTGGAATTATTGTATCACCATAAAAACTTGCAGGTCTATAGATTTTCTATTCCACAAATGAAATTAGTACACTGTTGTAGTTCCACAACTTTTGCAACGAGGTAACAAAGTTATCTGAGGAAAATTGCCTCACCTTGCGTTTCTAATTGCTCTCTAAGGATTTGTTGGAAGCTGAATGGTAATCCAATTACAATGGATTGGTTGAATGAGAATGCCTCGTGTATTTTAATTCTGTATTGTGTGATTATATTCTCTTTATACTGGTTTCCAAATTTCGTTGACCATCGAGGTATGGTTCCAAGCACCATTCGACTTCCCATCAATAGGGCAATTTTGCTTATCCCAGAATATACATATCACTGATATTTAAAAAGGCTCAATTGTTTATTTGTCCATGCATTTCAAACTACAATAGCTAGGCTACTAGAGGATAAGATTAGGTAATCGAAACATACAACAGATTGCCATTTGCTAGACCAACACATATTTGTCACTGTTGTTAGTGAATCTTTTTCAGAGCATTATTTTTTGTTAATTGACCCTAATTGACTTGGCAAGAAAACATGTAATTTGATGGGCAGTCTAGGAATTATGTGATATAGTTTAGTGTTAATAAAAACCTGGAAAATTTGTTATTACTTTGTTCTGACTGTTAAATGGCCACGCAATTTGAGAAACTCAGGTGAAACCACTGCTCATACTCGTACTTTCTTTGGTTTTTTTGGCATTTTTTTATGGCGTCGCAGGTTTGTTTCTAAGGTAGAACAAAAACTTTGTGGTGGCGCCATCTGAGTTTTGTATGCATTTATCTATTGCTGTCCAGTCTTTTTTTTTAAAGATATTTTCCACGTTCAGTTATTTGTGAAGTTTTTATGCCACATGTTGGTGTTACCACAAGTTTGTGCTATTGTTAACTTCAATGGTTAGTGTAAAATTGTCAGTTACAATATAGTACTTTTTTGTATTTAATGCCTTTCAAGTACCGGTTCTTGTTTAAAAACAGTCCATTTGTCGTCTTTATTCTACAGATGCGGTTAATTTATTTTTTATTTTTTTGCTTCTGAAAGATTAGTCGACAATTATCATTCTGCTCTTAGATTGACCTGAGCCAAACCACCCGCCTGCTTGAACAACCACTAAAAGCAACTAGAATAATTTCATCCAGCGCTCATAATGCCAATTTTGATCATAACCTTAGGATAATTAACTTGTCCTTCCGAATATTTTTTTTAAAATTAACTGAAATCCAGGATGCGCTGTCCCAAGTTTTATTATTTTTATTTCCAATGGATTGCTTGATGATAGCGCCGCCTGGGTGACAGCAAAAATAAAGGGCCCTATACTCTCATCTGCTTTAGTAACTTGCCCTTGCTTGTTGAAATTCCATCTCTTTTTCTGTTGCAATTTCAACATTTATTTTTCTGCCTTTGCTTTCGCTTTTTTTTCCTTTACAATTAAGCGGTTATCTTCTGCTTCTTTCTCCCATAATTCAATTTTGTATTTATTTGTAATCAAAAATCACTTTCCATTGCCCCTGACTTTAATAATTTTTCGACTGCAACTTCCGTAAACTGACAGCGAATGTGGGAGAAGAAGGTAAAACCTCGGTTTTTGCATCTGTTTGTGCCATCATGTAGTCGTTCTGTCTGAGTTATTCATTTGTTCCTGTCACGTACCTTTTAGACCACCAATTGGTTGCCATCACCTACATGTACGTGTCCTTTCTATGTCCAATTGCGCAACCATAACCGTTTACACATAACTTGTATACAGTGCAAGTGTTTTCCAAAACATAACTTCATTGAGTAAGATGCAATTTTTGGCAGCAGTTTCATCAAACTGATGACAATTATTGCTGAAACCTATAAAAATTTCCACGTTTCTTATCTTGAGTCGTCAGAGCAGAATGGCGTCTGATATATTCCAAATTCCAGTTCGTGTAATTCGCAATATGCATGATGTTCTAATTAAGTATCATTAATTATACATTTCAGTTGGAACTTTTTTTGTGTGCTGTGTTCAGTTTGCGATCATTACATATAATTGCGATCGAAAGACCAGCACTTATTAGAACATGAAAGCTTTTAACTTGTTTACCCCTTTTCTATATCTTTGTTTATGGTTGTGCAATTGTTTTTGTACATTTAAAGTAATTTAGTGTACTTTGAAACTTTTGACAAATTACTGGAATGAATTATAATTTCGGTGCATTACTGTTAAAATTGTATAAATTTATAATATATGGTTACATTTTTCGGATAACTGCCTTGTACACTACCAATTATTGTAAACCAGTATACTTTGGAAATTTAAATGAATGTCTCGAGTAAAGATTCTTGACTACAGTTGAAATTAGTAGGTATTTGTGTAAAACTTCCCAAATCTTAAGAAGCTGGATTCGAGAATGCGTTTTGTATGAAGTATAAACTCTGGCCCATACTTTATATTCTGGCTATACATCACATTTCCAGTATTTTGTCAATTGTTGTAAATTTATGTTACTCTTATTTTGTTATTATAATAAGTACTATTAGAAAACACTGTAGTCACACTTAAAGCACCATGTGTTTGACATTTTGCCATTCATAACAAGATCTGAATTTAATATTCTTATTGTAAATTTCACAACTTCAAATCATTGAATGTTATTTGTCAATACACATGGTAAAATTGTGACCTCGTGGCATATGCAAACCACTTAGAACCAGTCTTTTTAATTACTCCATTATTTATCCTGTCTCAGTGATCCAAGTATCAAAATGATGCCACGTATACAGAATATGAAAGATTGAACTTTGCCTGAAACCCCGCTAAAAACTGTTTCAGAGATGCTTGTGTTATTTTTATTTTATTTTTTTTCTTCTTCAAATTATTACCAACTTTATGGTATAACAATTTCTGAGGTCTGTGAAACCTTAAAATGACGTAAGTCTTCTCTACTGTATGCAGATTCATGATAGTTATTTATCGTCTTTAAAATCTCAAAAAACGAAAGAAAAATATTTAGTTTAAATGCTATTTAAATGTTCCATCATGTAAGTTCGTTTAACTCTAAAACGAAGACCTTAACATCAATTATGCTAACGTAGCAATTTTTAATGCTGTTAAAAAACAAAATAGTTCCACTGTTGGAATTACTCCCAATAAAGTGTCGTCTCTAGGGAAAGAGCATTCCTAGAAAGGCAACCGATTGAAATCAATTGTACGCTCGATTGCTCCCGAACATACAAAAGGGTGATTTGGGGTGCTTGCCTCTTCTCTAAAATAGTAGCTTTCGAGATATTGAGATTTTGTTTTCATCCCCAAATTCTCAGAACTGTCATAAAAAAAAATTTCTTTGGTAATATATACTGGAACATATCTACGCACGTTAATTTTGCTGATATAAAACTTTTGGCAATTAACCATTTGTCCCCAATGGCAAGCAACTAAAATTTAAAATTTGGATGTAGTTCCCCGAAAATCAACATAGGTTAGAAATGGCAATTGTTCAAAGGCTCATTAGAAAAATAATGAAATGAAGTCCCCAGTGTAGCAGTTTAAAAGTGCATCATTTGGACTGAAGCTTATAATAAAAAATTCTCTAATTGTTACATATGGTTTTGTATCGATTTTTCCGACGGTAATTCTAAGTGGTCTGTAAATGATATTAGATTTTATGGTCCAAAGTTTGTAAAACTCGTCTCACATTTTTTGGCATAACCGTTTAATTTCGTCTTTCTATAATATCAGGTGAGGAGGCTGAAGCAATAGGCTCTAACTTGACTGTCTTAGAACAAGCGTTGGTCATTGTGCTGCCTATCTGCTTTATCAGCGTCGTTTTCGTAGTGGTAGTATCCATGCGCCAACAAAAACAACAAACGAGGCAGCGCATCCGTAATGAAGTTGAGGTCACTCTGGATGGAGCTGACCATCCCATGCTGGGAGGCGGACAAACGTTAAGAGACATGATCGAAATGACTACGTCTGGATCTGGTTCTGGTAAGCATTTTGGTAAACCAATCAAAACTTGGAAAGGTTTTGAGAGAAAAGTGGTGGGGGCGGTAAACATAATTTACCGAAATTTTCATATTCATCTCGTATGGCTTTTTTCCAAATTCATTTGGCATGAATTTTTTGTATATCTTTGTCGAGTAATTTTTTTCCAACTAATTGTTGTTTATAGGTTTGCCCTTGTTGGTACAGAGAAGCATTGCCCGACAAATTCAGTTGCTGGAAATTATCGGCAAAGGGCGTTTCGGAGAAGTGTGGCGAGGGCGGTGGAGGGGTGAAAACGTTGCCGTGAAGATTTTCTCGTCCCGTGAGGAGCGGTCATGGTTCCGGGAAGCAGAGATTTATCAGACCATAATGTTGCGCCACGAGAATATACTTGGCTTCATTGCGGCAGATAACAAAGGTAGTGTCAGGGTGTAATTATCCTTCCAATACACATTTTACTTGGAAATGGATTTTTTTCTTTGCCATTTGTCAATAATAATTAACGTGAAATGCTGCGTCTACAAAACCGTTATGTTTATCTTAAATCTGAACATTTCTTTTAGATAACGGTACTTGGACTCAGTTGTGGCTCATCACAGATTATCACGAAAATGGTTCACTCTTTGATTACTTGAATCGCGCCACGGTGGATACTGCTGGGATGTGTCGCATGACGTTGTCCATAGCTAACGGTTTGGCTCATTTGCACATGGAAATTGTTGGAACGCAAGGTAAAAAAACTTATTTGAGTCTCTGTGCTTATCCAAAACATGGGACATTTTGGATAATTTTGATAATAATAAATTCGACTATTCTTGCACAGGAAAACCTGCTATTGCGCACAGAGATCTGAAAAGCAAAAACATCTTGGTGAAATACAACGGAACATGTGCTATCGCTGACCTCGGACTGGCTGTTCGTCATGATGCGGCGACCGACACCGTGGACATCCCCCCAAACAATCGCGTCGGAACAAAACGTTACATGGCACCTGAAGTTTTGGACGAGACATTAAACATGAACCACTTTGATTCATTCAAGAGAGCTGACGTGCACGCTCTTGGACTCGTGTTTTGGGAAATCACCAGACGATGTAACGT
>JAQGAE010003285.1:0-15137 GCA_034696685.1 Julus scandinavius | reverse complement strand
CAAAGTGAAAAACGAAAAAGTGATACCATTGCTGATTTATCAAGCTATTTTAAACTATTTTTATTTTTATTTAATCTATTTTTGTTTGGCTGTAATTGTGTTTTAAAATTTCCCGCATTGAAAGTGATAGGGTTGTGAATCACCTTAAGGAGACTATAATATATTTGAAATTGTTTGATAGTTAGATTAGCATTGCATCAGATTTTGAAATATTAGCCAGTTTATGCAACAATTCGTATGTAACTCCTGGTCGGATATAAGATACGGATTTTTGAAATGGCTAGAGTGAGTTACAAATGTCAGGCTTTAAAGCTTAGTAGATGTTTTAATTATGTTTGATAATATGCAATTTGTCTAGACTTTGGACGTTGCCCCTTGAACATTGCGTGATTAGCAGTTTCTTGCATCTCTTAGTCACCGTGCAAATTGTTTTAATTTCGTATAGGGATGAAGTTGGTACCTGACACTGGCTGGCTCTGTTAAACAAGTGCACACTAAGTCCCCCAACCCCCCTCTCTCAAGTTCTATTCAAATAAGTAGATGCACGGTGCAGGTTTTGCTTGCATAATGAACGATAATGCGTCCACCCCACCTTCCTCATTGTGCCCTTAGCGTCTCGTTTTTTTCCATTCCCCCCTCAGTAGAAAGTGAAGCCCCCGTGACCCATTTAATAGGCATTTCGCCCTCCCCCAACTGTCTTACATTGGTGGAAACGCTTTCCCCACTTTTTATTATAAGCTGGGCATCGAGAGTGAAACTGGCAGTTTTTTTCAAACTCTGGTGGCCGAAAGTCGTGTGGTGAGGTCTTCCTCCAACGTGGACAAGGGCCTGGCACATTTGCGTGAGTATACTTACTTTCTGTGCTGCTTTAGCACCTCTTAACATTCAGCAGCACGGTTTTTTTAAGTATTCGAGCTGTCAGAAGGATGCTCGTGGCCCTACATTGTATATTCTGGTATTTGAGATGCAGGGGTATTTTTAGATTTCCTTCTTATCTTCTTCTGTCTGGCAGAATATATGAAAGGAGGCTCGCCTACTTCATGTCTGCTTCGTCGCCCTTGAACCATCAATTCAAAGTGGCTAAGAACAGACGTTGTAGAATTTGCTAGATACTTTTTCAAAGTGCTATGACCAAAGTTAAAGCTCTTGCAAGGTACAGCGACCTCCATATTTTAATTACTACATTTGTAATATTTGTGTTAAAATTCAAGGTTGAGGAATTTCTATGCCAGTCAGCACGTGTTCCGTACGCTTAATGATAAATGGCTTTCCTTTCTTAACTTTTCTTCCTCCAATGTGCTGCTTGTAGCAATTTTGGTGCACCTAGGTTCCATACTTGTATGGTACAATTGCTTTTCTGGAATAGAATTCTATTTTAGTTTTTTTTTTAAGTTAACCTTGATGCTCGAGCTGTAATAGTGCCTCATTGCCTTATTCGTAATTTTCAGACAAATGAAGGGGTCCTCTGTAAAATGGCCCCGACCATGTGCTTCAGTCCTCTTTTGATTTTTACTTTGTTCTTGTGTGGTTTCCCTGGCATGTCTAAAAGACCGTATTATATGGAAAGGCATTTTTTAAAAAACTTAAATTTGATCTCCTTGCAACTTTGTAACATTATTTTAGTCTAGGTTCTGCGATTGTTGCAAAATTCAATTAGCATAAAACTGAATCTTTTTAAAAAAAATTAAAATTTTTTTTTATAAGACAATGCATTTTAATGAACTTTTTGAGAATAAGCAGTAGAATACATTTAAATAATTCTTGCATATTTAATTTGCGCAATTTCATCGTCAAATAAGTTTTTGCTAAATAACAAAACAAATCAACTAAACAGATTAATAAGCAGTGGTGTTGGGGAAAAAATGAAAGTAAATTCGAGTATTTTAAATGTTCTATTTTTTATTTCTGTCCACATTTTGAAAGGAAAAACTAAGTAGATACTGCTATTATTTAAAGGTATATTTGGATACCATTTTGTATAAATAGCTAATTTGTAGCTGGATTATTTTTAGCACACATGTTTCACAAAGTTAATCGAAATTTATTTCATAGAGTAACTTTTAAAGTGGTCACTCATAAAGAACAAGTAGTTAATATTTTAAACATGCATTTAAGTTTTTTAGAAAATGTTTCTAAACTTAGCACCAGATACTTATTCTAAACCAACATTTTTAATTTATTGTTAACTTTGCACTTGATGAGAAATTGAACGATGCAATGAAGACCCAAGGTGCTTTTTGATGAACATTTGGAAAAGCTAAAATTCCATTCCTGGGGCCAGTTTTGGGTTTTCTGGTTACGCTTAGCCCTCCTCTTCTAGAACTAGTTCCAAGAATGCTCTAATCGTATGCCCCATTATAATCCAGTGTCACCAAAATGACTTGCCTCAGGCGTTGTTAAACTCACTAGCTAAACAGTCAAGCATTTATTGTTTGTTAACTGCCTATATATTGGGCTATTGGAACATTTAGTTGTTTGGATTGCAGCGTTCACGTATCTCCATGACATGGCAATTCCGAGCAGCTTAATTTATTTGCAGATTCAGCATAAAATGTGGTCCCAGGATACACATGGGCGCTGTTTCCCAGGGACAGGGGGACACAAGGATGCACCAAATTACCAGTGTGGGAAACCTAAGAGCGTTGCTCTTTTGGTCTTAGTGTCCTAGATTCCCTGTTTCGTGTACCTGCTAAGACCTGCCTTTTGCAACTCGCTTTTGTTACTCGCTGATTGCCTTTGAAAAGTCAGGGGCCCCTTGCAGGGAGGGCAATACCCTATTTGGACCTCGCCCTTAGTCTCAGGCGTTGACCATGGCCTACTTCCTACATTTCCAGACACTGAGTGTTAGGACATGCACGTTGGTAATACGAGCCGGCTAGGGTCATGTTCCCCTGACCTAGCTGGTGTTAGGGCTCAGAAGGCAGCGCACATGGACGTGGAACTAGTAATTAAAGTAGGTCACTTTGCGTCCACCGACTTGCGAACCAGTGATGTAATTCCCTTAAAGGACCTTCTTCAGTCCCCCTTCCTTCTTAGAAACCCCCTCTGGCCTTGACCCGACTGATCTTGTTGCCCTTGTGTTTGAAAAGATGATTGCCCCACTTGCTCGCCTGTTAACAGAGGGGACGATGAAACAAAACCGCCCTTCAAAGCAAATTCGCACAATTTCAAAAAAGCTTTACTAGATAATCGGTTTGAACTTTTTAGTTTGCTCATAATCTGTAATGACTGTTTTTTGTTAGCATTGTTTCGAGTTACTGCGACATTTTCCCGCTGCAAATAAATGTAAAACTAATCTGTTGAAAATAATATTGTGAAAAATCTTATTCTTAAGGAGAACAGTTATGCATTTCTTAGCTTGTTAAAAAGCCCGGGTCTCCACCAAGACGTACATTGTACGTATTCACACGTTTTTACAAACATATGCAAAAAAGTTTGCCCTCCGGGTTTGTTTCAGCCGCCATTTTGTAAGTATATGTAAATATCAAAATTTGTCAGCTATTAAAGACATTTAATAAGTGTACAATTTTGATATTTACATATATTTACAAAATGGCGCTGAAACAAACTCTGAGGGCAAGCTTTTTTGCATATGTTTGTAAAAACGTGTAAATACGTACAATGTACGTCTTGGTGGAGACCCGGCTTTAGAACATTTATGCACTTCTTAGGTTAACTGAGACTTGCATCATTGGTATGATTTTTCAATTTTTTCAATTTGTTTTCTCAATTAGATTTCATCACTTATTCATCATGTCTATCAAGTCCATCCATGCTCGCCAGATTTTCGACAGCCGTGGCAACCCAACCGTGGAGGTAGACCTCACCACCGACAAGGGCCTGTTTCGGGCCGCCGTACCCAGCGGAGCCTCCACTGGCATTTATGAAGCCCTTGAGCTCAGGGACAATGATAAGGGATCATACCATGGCAAAGGTGAGCTTGTGGTTTATGATGTTTGGTGATGCTAAAAAGCCGTCATTTTCCAAATTACGGTTACGTGTAGTTTTCACTTGATGGTGCTTGTTAAAACTCCTCTGATCAATTTTTTTTAATTGCTTAGGTGTCCTAAAGGCAGTTTCTAACGTCAATGACATCATTGTACCTGCACTTCTTCCTAAGGTAAACCTATTTTTTAGGGAATAAATTAAACATGTACTGGTGTTATTTATTGCTTTGGTTTCTGATAAGTAAACTGGACAATTGCGCATTTATTTTTCAGGGCTTTAATGTTACAGGCCAGAAAGAGATTGATAACTTCATGCTTGCGCTTGATGGAACAGAAAACAAAGGTAAATTAAGCGATTGGTTTTAATTACCAGATTTTTGAACAGATGTGTGATTTTTTTTAAATTAATCAAATGTGTATTTTAGGCAAATTGGGAGCCAATGCAATCTTGGGTGTGTCACTCGCAGTCTGCAAAGCTGGCGCTGCGGAAAAGGTGTGTTACATTTCTATTGAAAGATTACTTCATTTTATTTTGACAAGGGAATTCAAAATTAATCTCAATGTGTAAAGGGAAAACTGTGGCACGTAGTGAATTCTATATGTGAATTAATTCCTCTATTACAAAACCAGGGCATTCCTCTGTACAAGTACATCGCAGAGTTGGCCAACAACAAGGACATCATCCTTCCAGTTCCAGCCTTTAACGTGATCAATGGTGGTAGCCATGCTGGAAACAAATTGGCCATGCAGGAGTTCATGATTCTTCCCACCGGTGCTGCATCGTTCACGGACGCCATGAAAATGGGCAGTGAGGTGTATCACCACCTGAAGAATGTCATCAAGGGCAAATTTGGTCTGGATGCAACAAGTGTAGGGGATGAAGGTGGATTTGCTCCCAACATTCTTAGCAATAAAGAAGGTACACAAGTTTTGAAGATTTTGAACATTCCCAAATAAATGATAAGCCGGAATAAATAAATAAATAAATAATAAGATGCCCGAGCAAGCAGTGTCACCTCAATCTATGCTCTTGTTCAATTGTTTATTTCTAATTTTCAACAGCCTTGGAACTGATCAAGTTGGCCATCGAGAAGGCTGGATACACCGGAAAGATTGAAATCGGCATGGACGTGGCAGCTTCGGAATTCCACAAGGAGGGCAAATACGATCTGGATTTCAAAAACCCCAGCTCAAATCCGGCTGATTACGTTAGTATAAATAATCATTTTCCCAAAGCTTGGTTTCTTCAAATGTTTAGCATTTAATTTTGTATTTGTATATTATTTTTTTTCTTTAGTTGTCACCCGAAAAGTTGGCGGATTTGTACCGTGAATTCGTTAAGGATTATCCCATTGTCTCCATCGAAGATCCATTTGACCAAGATGACTGGAATGCCTGGACCGGGCTTCTCGCCAGTGTTTCCATCCAGATTGTTGGGTAAGTAGGCACACAGGCTCTTTGGTGTCGTTTAGTCGATTTTTATCCTAAACCATCCTAAGTATCTCTTTACCATGTTTAGGGATGATTTGACCGTCACGAATCCCAAGCGTATTCAAACTGCCATTGAGAAGAAAGCGTGCAACTGCCTTTTACTTAAAGTCAACCAAATTGGAAGCATCACTGAAGCCATTGAAGCGTGCGTATAGTTTTTCCTTTAGTAATTTCAATGTTGTTTATGTGTATCAATTGCTAAATTCCCCCAAAAACTGTCTTTCGATATGTCTCAACTTGAAATTGTTCCATGCAGTCATCTCTTGGCCAAATCCAACGGATGGGGAACAATGGTGTCTCACCGCAGTGGAGAAACCGAAGATGCTTTCATTGCCGATTTGGTTGTGGGCTTGAGCACAGGACAGGTAAGACAGATTTTCTTTAAAGCTTAATTTGCACACCTGTAGATACGTAGTCTCCCCGTCCCATTCGATGCTACTGCGTCTGTAGACAGATAGTCATTTAATTATTTTATTAAAGATCAAGACTGGTGCTCCGTGCCGATCTGAAAGGTTGGCTAAATATAACCAGATTCTGCGTATCGAGGAGGAACTTGGAAGCCATGCCAAATTCGCAGGGAAAAACTTCCGCTCTCCATCTTAAATGCTGTTATCCTTTGTTGTCTTTGTGTGAAAATGCATGTGCATGATTCACAACCATTTTTCCCCACCAATTTATTCCTAGCTATATTATAATCCCTAGCCAATTTATTTCCGATTATTGATGTTAAGATATATTAGAATTCATACCAGTGTTATTGTTGTTGCTTCATAGTTGCTCGGTTTCTCAAACCGAAGTGCTGCAAGAGCCACAGGCGTAATGCGGCATGATAAAAGTTTGAGAATCATGGCTTAGATAGGTGTTTTTCAACCAGTGTTTGTTGTGAGGTTGTGGCCGGATCTAAAATTTAACTATTAAGCATGATTGTAAAACATTAGAATTGTTAATCTTGGAACAGAAAATTTTATTCAAAACCTGATTTTTCTTTATTTTGTTGAGAAAAAAATCTGAATGTAAAATCGTATGATGTGCTGTGACAATTTTGCACTTTGCTCAGTGTGTCGCAACACTATGCGTCATTTTATGTGCTGCGAATTGAAAAACACCTTCTTAGATGATACATTTTTTTCTAGCTATTGCTTATATAAACATTTCATCATTAATGTGTGCTATTATGTGGGTAAGGGGCATGGCAATTCTAGCAATTTGGACTTGCACAGTGGTACATTAAGATATTACATATTTTTTACTAATCCATATTTCGATCAATCAATTTAATAATTTATCTTTCAATGTAAGTTTCATTTTTGAAAATTCAGAAATTTTCTCGGCTGTTCTACGAGAGCAGGATTGAGCTACTGCACAAGGTTCCATTATTCACTCTTTAACAACACAACCGTTCCCTGCTAGTATTTCTCTTTAAGCTGGATCACAACCCTATCACTTTCAATGGGTAAAATTTTAAAACACAATTAAAGCCAAACAAAAAGACATTAAATAAAAATAAAAATTGTTTAAAATAGCTTGACAAATCAGCAATAGTACCACTTTTTCGTTTTTCACTTTGAGCTTGTAATTTTTTTAAAATTAATAAACAAGTTTGAAAAATGTCCGTTAATTTGCCCATGCTGCCAGCAGGTGGCAGCACGAGCTTATTAAAAACATTTAATTGGTGTACAATTTTGATATTTACATATATTTACAAAATGGCTGCTGAAACAAACCCAGAGGGCAAACGTTTTTGCATATGTTTGTAAATACGTGTATATACGTACATGTACGTCTTGGTGGAGACACGGCTTTACAAAAAATTGCTTACTTTGTTGAATTGTTTTAACCACTGTGCACCATTTTACTGCAGTGAATCGCCTGTAGGATTTTTATTCCTCAATGTTGACCTTACAAAATTTATCAATGAATCATGTAACAGAAGATCTAGTCAGCGCTTTTTAGTTAGTTGCGCGACTTTTTATTTTTTTTTTAGTTTTGGTGTGTGGTTATGTTGCTATCAAAGAATGCGGAAGCCAAACGCAATGGGCAAAAACATAAGTTTGGATATCCCAGGGTAATCTAAGGATACTTTTTCCAACAATCCAGTGACTGTAATGACAAACACAACAATTATCAGGAAATAGGCAGAAATACTTGTGTCAAAATTAATGTTACTTCGGGCTGCCTTATTCCTATTGCCCATGCAAAAAAGGTCGAAGCTAAATTTCCTAGCACATACCATACTATAAACTTCGGACGAATGCATCCCGGTGAATTTCGATGTATATAAATAAATGTTTGATGTGGTAATTTTCATGTTGGGGGAACCTGGAAATGAGAATCTTTTGTGATTCTACAGTGTGTGTGTTCTGGTATTATAATGAAATAAATTGGCAAAAAAAAATGCAGACCTTTTTGTTTGTGCTGAAATTTATTAGAAAATCAATGAAAGTAATTGAGAGATACTGAAAAGGTATAGAATTAACTTCAGGTTGTGGAAAAAAAATTACCAGGAATTATGAAATCAGTTTATTACGTATCCCGAACGAGTTTGTACTTCATAAAATGAAGATGTCAGTTATTTACAGATGCGAGCTATGTGTACATGTAAAATACATGTGAGAGATCAATTCAGGGCATGATATTAACAGTGGCATCTCAAGTGACCGCATGTTAGCCTTATTTTTAGAAGTCCGACTCTTCATCGGAACTAAGCTGAATCGGTTTTGGCTTATTTTTTGTTGTTTTTCTGGTACTTCTTGGTACGCTTTCACGAACCTGTAACATAATTAACCAGAGTCAGTTAATTGGAGTTTTTGTTCAGAAGAATCTTCAATGTACTAATTTACAGTTCGTGCAACTTACCTCTTCCATTTCGGAATCTTCCAACTGGACTCTTGATCTTGTATTCCTGGTTGTACTCGGTACTGTCATGCTTGCATTAGCTTTTCTGGCTTTAACAGACGAAGCCACACGACTCTTCCCCTTGATGGCCTGGCTAGCTTTATTATATGTTCCTTCTTCTTCCACCCCCTTGTTGTGGTATTCCTTAAACTTCTGCTCTAGTTCTTCGAGCATTGTCTGCAAGAATTACACGGTAAGGAATGTAACTTTTCAAAAAAATTGGGGAGTGGAGACTATGCCTCGTGTACACTAACCTTGTGCTCGGGCTTTGCAGATTTCATTGCATTCGCAATAACGTTGCAGAAATACTCGTACACTTGTGGTTCCATAAGTTTGTCCGAATAGCACGACAGGTTATCCAACAGCTTGCGATGGCACCGCTCGTTTAAGCACAGTAAGGATATGCAAAATGCCAAGTCTCTCCACTGACGCTCAAGCCTGGTGGAAAACTTGATTATTAGAGAACGGCACATTGTGTCCCATTTTTGAAACGTGGCTAGAGATGGTAGCTTACCGCGTACAACTGAAGCGCTGGCACAATTTCTCCACTAAGTTTTCCAATAACTTATCCTTCTGGACATAAGGTAGCAAATGTCTGGAAAAGATTTTCAGATTAATTATCATCAGCTTATTACACGAACCCTAAGCGAATGTTAACGGAGGACCAATACTTTAAAACAGCTTGGAAGTTCTCTTCCGTGGTCCCTACTTCATTGTCAGACAGGCGGCTAATAATGTCAGGCAAAAGATTGTAAATGGCATTGCCCTAGAAAGAAAATCTTTTGTTGAGGTATACAGGTGGGATTTACTTAACGTAGGGGTTACTTGTACCAAACTTACCTTTCGAGATAATTCTAAAAAGAAAAGTTTAGCCATTCCGGCAATACGGTCGTTGGGATTTACAACGCAAAGCGCCATCTCGCTAATCTGCCCTTTCACTTTGATCAAGTCGTGCAAGATGAGATGCGTGAGGATGATGAGAGCAGTGTGTTTCACTTCAAACGAATCGTCTCGTAACCTGAGAATTCAGTGATTGTATGATGTTAAGCATTTTATCAATTCCCCGTCAATGTACTTTATCCTGATGCCAACTACCTTGCATATAAATGCGGCGTCCACGGCTCCACGATATTGGGGAAGCGGCGGGCCAAATCACCGAGGGCCACGATGGTGTTCGAGCGTATGGTTGGTTCGGGAGATTTTTCCAGAATCGTGATCAGCAGCTGCATGTTAGCATCGCAGAAATCGGAGCTAGAGATGCGTGCACATTTTTAATCAAGACATGGCAACAACACTGCAACAGAAAATATTTTGATTGCCCTACCTGACTATCATGAATTTGGCAAGCGCCAGAGAAGCTGCTGCTTGCAAATCAGGATCTGGATACTTTCCCGGATTGCTGGCCACGGCAACGATGACGTGCGACAGGCTGGCTAAGAGGTTTGTGCCAGTAACCAATTCCTTGTCACACAGATTGTGAATATATTCTGCCTCGATGTCGTCACCACCGGCGCCCGTAATACCGCAGTCTTCGTCCATGGAATCCACTAGACTTTCTTTCATCTGTAATGGTTAAAATGGTAAGCCTTCCGTGGAGAATGCAATGCAAAAGTGTAATATTTGTGGATGTGTTGAATTTACCTTGCTGACAGAAGCTTTTGCGCTGAAAGATCGCCGGCTTCTTTTCTTTTTAGCTTTATTCTGCGTGGCTTTTTCCTCCTCCACTTGATGGCGACGCTTCAGTTCGGTGAAAATGTCGATGTCCATAAAGGTCATTTGACAGAGAGCAACGTGACCACACATGAACAAGAATCGAGAAAAAATGGCGGATTTGCAGGAGTGTTCCTCCTCACCATCTGCAGGTAAGAAAATACACCATCAACGTGATTGTAGCTTAATTAACAACGTGCCAAAATTGAAATAAAATTTTATGAAACCCACCTTCGCCAGTGACCGGTCCCATAACTACTTTAAACATCTGTCTGATTATATTTTCGCAGATGCTGTCTGGGTGCTCTGCCAGTTGGTAAATGACTGTCACCGCCTGCTCTGTCATGGGTACCCACATTCGATCCTGCAGATTTTCCACACCTGCAATATGTTGCCGTTTAGTCATATGCAACAGATTCCAAAAAGTAGCTGTCTAGAAAAGGGATTGCAAGTACCTTTCACCACCAGTTCAGTGAGTCGCTCGAAGATGGCATGGTCATGTGGAAAGCGAAGCGGTGCTGTTTTGGATGTGGTTGAAGCCTGGAAATGGGAAAACCAATTTCTATTTTTTTCTTACGATTCATCCAAGCAAAAATGAAAGAGGGGCGAGTTGCTTACCTTTCCATTTACTGCCAATTTTAGCAAAGCGCAGCAAACGTCTCTTGCAAATTTGAAATTATTGCTGGCCCGGGATCCCAAACCGACGTTGACGAGCGTGTGTAGGTTGTTTTCGATAATTTCTCGCTTGGATCGTCCAACCATGCTCAGTAAAATGACGGCGGCGTTACTATCCTCCTTACTGTGATTACTATTTTTGTTGGCGAATCGTTCCCACATCACCGCAAAAACAGCATCTTCTATGTCGCCTGCAGTCACAAATTCACAAATCTAGAAGGAAAAAAGGTCTATTGAAATTGGATGTGTCGGATGGCTAAAAAAAACCCGAAATTACCGATACTTGCCAATTGCTCGAGGGACTCCAAATCACCGATCGAAGCGTTCTTGGTCAGCATAGTCAAATCTCTGACTATATTTTCGTATTTTTGCTTCCCCTCTGATCCCTTATCTGATTTTCCTTGCAAGTAAAGGCTCTTGTATGCCGCCATGACTGCCGTTTTGATACCAGCCTCCTTTGACCAAATCAGCGGTAACATTTTGCGTACCCCCAGAGCGGCGTCCACCACGCCGAAATGACACGCAGTCATAAAGAACTGGATCGCTTCCAGCACGTCGGTGCTCTGCGACGAACCCAACAATTGACTCACAAGTGGCAGAGCTTGAGAGAGAAGCTCGGCGAATTGGGTCGTGTCCTTAAGCATGTAAACGACAAGTTAATGCATGGAACGCTACACAGAATGTTAACAGAGCAAGCGTTTACCAACCTTAAAATACTGTACGACCACCATCTGTTTTTCTACTTCTGTGGGCTGAGCTGCATTCGGGTTGGCCTCCGTGTCATTAGCGGGAAGAGAGAACGATTCTTCGGAATCGGAGGAATCGTTAACCTGCTCGGTACTGGGTTTTCGGGAGATGCAATTCTCTGGTATCGTTTAAAATTATATAAAGTAAATTGCATTATAAGACTATCGTTCCGGATGAATCACATCCAAGTATTCTAAGGGTTCTGAAGGTTTTAATGTATGGCCATAGTGAATCTGATGATTAAATAAATAATGTTGGCCTACCTAAATAGATAGTTTTCAATGCATCCATGATTTGTTCTGGCGTTGATTGCTCAGAACAAGGCTTATCGCTGCCGATGGGATCCTCATCGTCATCTGCACTTGTCAGCTTGGCATGTAGCAAAACGGCAGCAGATGCCACCTTTTCGAGGTTACGGGATGATAAGGACGATACAAGGATTCCTGTAAGTTCCTGGCTGAACCGAAGGCATGACAATGAAGATCAAAAATGTAATCACGCTATTCAAATAAAATGGTACATCTTTCCAGCAATGCCAAACCAACATTTTTACTCACCGAGAGAGCATCATCAAGTCTTCATCTTCTGCTTCATTCTCCGTAGCAGCAGTCACAAGTTTTTCCAATTGTTCTTCCATGCTTGCCCACTCATTGGTGGCTGCTGTATCTATCGAATAAAAAGGTAATAAGCCTGGAAAGTTTGTAATTTGCCAACAACAATTGTTAGTAAAACGTACTGCTGCTTTCCTCCGCAGATTTCTCCAAAGTGCCATTGGTGAGCTCGGCTAATTTGGCCTTTTCCTTTTCAAGGTTAGCCTTTAGCTCATCCAGAGATAGCTGTAGAACAAAATTAAGATTTATAAGTTTGCTTTTAGATGTAGCTGCTGGAGAAAAGATTAAGCAAATTACCTTGGCGGCAAAAGGATTGCCCTGCAAAAAAGCTGTCAACAGCTGAATTGCATTTTTGCGAACCGAGCACGCCTTATCGGTTAACCGTCCGATGACTAATTTCAATATTTTTTTTTGCCTGCCGAGGGGAACTACTTGTTCCTGACTCAACTTTGTCCAGATTTGGAGCACGCGACTGCGGACAAATGCGTTGACATCGTGGATGTGGTCTTCAAGGTGGTCTAAAAATTCGTCTCGCATTTTTCGCGATTTGGCGTCCATTTCCGTACGTCCAAAACTGTGCGTTACAATTTCACCCATAATGCCAAGAACGCAGTTCCTCATGCTGTACGACTAAAATTGGCGACATTAACAATTTGTACGAATGTCCAAGAAAAATGTACAGATACCATTGCCTGCAATTTTACCTCTCCATTGAGATGAGTAGCTAAAATGCTGATGTTCGAGAGAATTAACTCTGGAACATGCTGAGCAACTTCCACCAAGAAAGTGGAAAAAGCCCGAGTGACAACGCCGTCGGCCGAAAGATCTTTTGCTTCGGAGCTTCCTATCTCTCGAATGACTTCGTTCAGCATGTTTTTCAAGCCATAATCACGAGCAAAGAGAATGACGCCATGGGCCAACGGAACGGCCAAATGATCAAAGAGCTGGAGCATTTGAACGATCTTTACAGCACATCCTGTAAGTTACATATGTGTTTTGCTCAAATGTATATTTTTTAATCGAGGAATGTTGGACATGTGAATGCATTTACATAAATTCACTTACCCATAATATGCTTCTGCATCTTAAGCACACGACCTAAAAGCTCGAAAATGGCATCTCGTAATTCTTTGGTGCGATTAATGGCAGTGTTTTCCAAAAGCTTGTAACAACCGTTTGAGATCAAACTATGAATTTAGAAAATATATGTATACAGTATATAAAAATGGCAATTGTCACTCGTGTATCTGACTTCATCGACATACTTAAGAAATTCTTCTTCAATGATTGGTGGACTCCACAAGCGATTCAGAGATAAAGAAAACAACTGTTGCAGCAGTTGAACGACAGCATGTTTCTTTGAATCCCATGCCCAATGGCCGTCATCTTGATGTTGTGATGCTTTTACTTTTTTCTTGCCCTAATGAAGATTACATGCTCAATTGTAAGTTTCCATCAGCTCCAGATTAGATGAATAAAATGGTTAATTTACCTTTTCATTTACAAGCTGTGGCACTGGTTTTCCAGCTTCCGATTCAAATTTGTGCATCGACTGACAGAGGAGAAAGCACAACATTTTTAATGTCATCAAGCTTTGTGCTTTGATTTCTTCATCGAGCTCCTCTTCGTCATCAAGAAGAACGTTTAGATCATTGATGAGGAGTGATAATCCTAAATAAGAAATCATAAACTTAAACATAAAAAAAACAAGCAAAGACTGTAAAGTTCAAGTTGTCAATGTTTCGGACCTTTTTTAAGCATGTCAAACATTTGTTGATGATACTTCTTATCAAGTCCATTTCCGTGTCTGGGGAAAAAAAATCGATTTTCGCCATTATTTTTAAATATATAAATTAAGCACATATTGTTAGCTTTTATATTGTGTTACACTTACGAGAGGCAGCTGTAAAGCACATCAAAGTATTCAACGATGAATGCAGCCCCTTGCTCATCCAATGATGTCTGGCATTCTAACCAATATGAATAAAACAAGTGTTTAAGCCATTACAAGTGGACAACTACAGGTAGTCTGAATATCTGACTAAACCGCTTTAATTAAGTTGCAAAACGCTAGTTTAATTTAGTGCCTATTTTGAGGGCATATAAACTTTTCCAAACTCAAAAGTGGATATTAATAAATTATCCACTTTTGAGTTTTGAGTTTTAGTGAAGAAATCAATAATGCTTGATAATTTTTTAATAATTAATATAACAGGAATGACAAAATGACAATTAACATATATGAATTACAACTATGGTAATTTAATATGACGCAGAGGACATTATATATACATTAGCTAAACTTAATTGAGCTAGTATCAGTGGCCACATCTTTTTTATTGCATGTACCATCTTAGAAAATATTTTTTTTCCAATAAATAGGAATACTTTATTACAGTATGATGGCATGATAATTACTTGATTTATTTTCAATAATCCAGTTAAAGTTAATGATTAAGTTAATTAAATTGCAAATTGCAGAATGTTATCTTAATTTTTCTGAAATAATGAATATGTAGGCCCGCCCTCAGAAATATGGCAGGGTACAAAACGTGAGTGGTGGGCTGCACGTGCAAAATTCTAGTTGTTTTTAGTGTTTATTAATGAACAGCCCCTGCTTAACTCTCCCTAAATTGCAGTGCTTATGTCATCATAATTACCATATTTGATTAATCATAAACATCGTATTTTGGCGGATTATATAAGTTAACGTAATCAAAACAAAACTTATACCATCCCATTTTCTGGTAATTTCGCGGACAGTCAACAGCTCCTCGACTCGATATTGTCCGGTAGTCGCATTCAAGAGGTCTTCCCTTCTCAATGGAATTACGAAGTCCATCTTCCAAGATGCAAGTTCTGGGAACACAATTTAAGGTGAGCAATAAAATAAAAATAACGAATAACAGATGTTCGGAGTGATCTTTTTAGCTTACCCTAGTTACTTTGTCCGTTGGGCGGGAAATGGAATACATTCAAATTTAGGCGCGAGAATACACTTAAAGAAATTGGCGGCCAGTAGACAAATTTTAATTATTTTAAAATATTAAAAATATATTTA
>JAQGAE010003284.1:0-15138 GCA_034696685.1 Julus scandinavius | reverse complement strand
CTCGACCTGGGAGCGAACCCAGCATCTTAGGATCGAGAGGCAAGCACGTAACCCACTCGACCGCCGGCGTCGGCTAAAGCTCGGGTACAACCAATGATTGCCAATATTTAGGGGCAGCGAAATACAAACGTTACTTAATACATAATAGAAATGTCTTGTATTTTGATAACGATATTTTCTGGAATTGGCTTAAGTCTGATTTCAAGGACGCTATTTTTGGTCCAGTTGAACAAAGTTGTATTGAATTTTTGTACGGTCTTTTTCCCCGTGTTCAACGTTGTTTTAATATAAAGTGACTAAATAACACCTCCAAAACCCTTTTTCATGTAGAACACTTGTACAATTTTATGATGACCTTGAAAAAAATTAGTTCCTTTCTTAGGTCTTATAAAAACGACGCATGAACTTAAACGACAACCAGTCTGGGAAGAATCACTTTGCGTCACGCTGTTTTACTTTATTTGCATTCTGCAAAAACGGATTAGAAACATGAACATATTCTTTATTATAATAACCTATATTTTTAAGTGCATCATATATTTGAAACGAACTCGATCGTACATTTAACTATAGCTTTGACGCAGTCATTATGCTATCCTAATACAGTATAAAAGTGTATTACTAGTGCGTTTATAATCCATTTGGTAGCCATATTATATACGAATAGCTTTTTAGTCCGTATTATTATGATCTATCTGTATTTAGTATATACAAAAAATCGTAGTCTTGTAGTATAAGATTAATCTACTTTATTGAAAGATGGAAGCTTCTTTAATTTTGTAAATTGATATTTGCATGACATTTGAACCACTGAAAATTTTCATAAGGAGTATTTTTGAATTTTTTATTTATTAAATTCGGTGTACTATCAATTTTTTACTTCACTATCTATGTTAAATTTTCAAAATAGACATGCACATAGTCCATCTGAATATAAAAAACCATGTCGTTTTTCATTTATTAATATCCAATATCAGTTTGAGCAATATTGACATACGTCTGTCATTCTATATACTCATCTTCGGAATATCTACAAAAGTGTGCTGTTAAAAGCTGCATATATAGCCTAAAAACGTTAATGGATTGCATTTAACCTGATCAGAATTTCAGATGAGCTTCGTTCTTCAAATCTAGTTTATCGAATGATATATTAAATGTTTACTTTGATGCCTTCAGAGTCATACCACATACCTGTATACATTATGGTAATTTATTTGAAATGCGATGAAGTGGTCGACTTAGGCGGTTCTCCACAAAGGGTGGCGGTCGACTAAAGGGAAACTGTTGGCAAATAGGACAAAACTATGGTGGAAACTCCATGTTATGTATCATACTGCATTATTGATTAGAATGAATGCGGAAATTCAATAAAGGTTGATTTGTGGAATTAACCTCAAATTTTTAAAATTTAAGGCTAAAATAAAGTGATAGGATGAATGTATTTAACGACACGAGCGTGAATTCTATGTGACATGCTTCACTATCATATCTGTAAACTCAAACATTTTATATGAATAACTTTTAGAAAATCGTTAATGGTGCATCGCTTCTGTTTAATGTAGGTGGAGTGTAAAAATACATGACACGTGTCTGCATTTAATATAATATTTTATCTTAAATAGTTTTTGAAGTACCGTATCCCAAATCAGACATAACCTTTTGTTTGTTATCACATTGAATTGTTGTTACGGACAAGCGCATTTTATTTTTAAAAAATAAGTTAATATTTTGAATAATGACGGAGCAAGTAATTGTATCTAAAGTAAGGTCAATTATTAAGAGTGCATATATAATTTATAATTATAATTATTACCTTCCCTTCCAGTATTTTAACGTTTAATATTACCTTGGATATTTTCTTGGAAATTTGGCATTTAGCGATGGACTGACTATATCACAATCGTTCCCATGACAGTGTACGTGTTTTATTAATTTCCGGATTCGATTTTTATGAATGTAACATTAGATTGGGCTTTAACGTAATTCCATAGTAATTGCTTTTTTTACTCCTTCGGCAATATCATTTGGTGACGCTCTTTTGCCAACCTTTTCAAATAATATGGCTATTATACAGTGTTGATTCGAAATGTCTGCCCTGTACCATAAGCTTATTTCATTCATGGGCCGGATGTTTTCTTCCACTTGCAGTATATTCCAATATTTCAAACGTTATATGGTGAAAGCCCATTTACTGCCGAATTGAATTGGTTTTCTGGTCTGTATAGAAAGTAAGCTGCTTGCCTTAAGGGTCATTTCATGTAAAAACGCAGTCGTTTTTATCATATTTACTCTAGTGGCAATACATACTGGATATTAAGTCAGGATTTTTTTAAAGGTGATCCTCTCTACTTGTAAACTTGATCCATTCACATAATGTTTCCGTAACAAAGTAACTTGTTAAAATCGCCTTACAGCAAATACTTGGAATTGTACAAACTTTAAGAAACACTTGTGTTATCAAATGGTCGTCAAGGTTAATTCCTTTAAAAGTATTTATGCTTGCAAATTTATACTTGTTGATAATAGTAATCAGAATAATTTGCTTCTAGTCACTAGTCACTGCTTCTAGACTATATAATTTGCTAATAAATGCTTCATATTTTACCTTGGTGAAAAGTTACAAATAAATCATGATAAGTTTGACCAACCAACATGTAATCAGTCAAATATGGTACATAGTCAAACTTAAACATATTTTGTTTTTTTTATAAATCATTAAGTGTATAGTTACTACGTTAAACGTTAGAAAGATTGGATTTTTTCCCTCCCGTCAAAACCATTATTTCCCTTTTTGACAAATAGTCATTTGAATTGCTAATAAAGTTGCATTGAGTTTGTGAACCAAGCATAATGTATATAAGAATTGGTATTCAAAGATCAAACTTAATTAGCATTTAGATTGATGCACATTAAGGTCTTCAAGAAAACTGTCTATAAGAAATGAATACAAATTAATCAAGTTGTAATTTAGAGTAAATTCATTCCCAGTGATCGGCCAAAGCCTTACAATATTTCGAAAATATCTGATAAACTCATATAACTTGTAAACACGCTGATTTTTAATAACAAAAACTAATTTCATGTTTTTATTTGTATTCATGTTTATAGGTTAATCATTTATGTTCACAGCACGCCTTATACGCGGTAAATATGTATATTAATGTACCTTATTACATGAACGGAGTGCATCTTCTTAAAAATATAATTAAATTCTGGAGGTGATTGCATTTAGGCAACTACAAGCAACTTATTCACGGCATGTTATTGCGGTCTGAACACCTTAATTGAAATAAACTGGAAAAACTAGTATCATGTTGATGGCTAAGTGTAAAGAAAAAAAAGGGTGTGGTATAGGTAATGTACGTATTAATCGACAATATGAAAAGTTTTTTGATTGAAAGATATTAATATTTTGTTTTCGGTAACGAAATGAATTTTATGGCATAAGGTATACATGTTTTGCATAAACACTTGTTTTGAATTGAAAACTTTCAAACCAATAGGTCGGATTAAAAGGCATGTTGTATTAAATTTCATACCTTTATAAGATTTATATTTAATTTCAATTATCATGAATGTCATCATAATTTAACATTATTTTTAATATAGGTTTAAATTATTTTTCTACATTTTGTATCTTTAATTTGCATGGTCAACACTTTCTATATCATAACATCTGTTAAAACATTATTTGCTCGTGTAATGGCACCACCCATGTAATAACTCCACCCAAATTGTAAATATATTTCTTTAAAAAAAAAAATAATTTTGCTCTACAGATTGTGCAAGCAGCAACATGCCAGAGTTGATTTCAGTAGAGTTGGAATTTTTCAATAAATTGTGAATATTGTAGTGAAGTTCGTGAATAAAAAAGAACTGATTGCAAATTGAGTGTTTGCACACAATGGAAAAAATCAAGATTGCTTTTATTTTTAAGTAAACGCAATCTTGGCAAATCTTTTGAAGTTGAAGTATTATAATTTCAATGTTGAAATGTTTAAAATATGTATACTATGCCGTGAATTTCTGGATGTTTTCCTTACAATACAGAAACATTAATTTATAGGGATTTACTAGTACTAGATATAAAAGTGAATGCACGTGCAGTGGAAACTCGATTATACGAGTTATGGATTTGGTTGGGGCCATGTCGTATTCAAAATAAAATGTACTAAGAAATACATCAGTGGCCACATTTTTATATTTTCAATTCATTCTAATTTACTTGAAAGTAAAAGCAATTACCAGTGAAATAATGACGACAGATAATTGCTCGATTGTTGCTTTTAAGACAGCTGTGTAATCTTTAATAGATAAAGAGCACAGTAAGCATAAGATTTATTATAATTAAGAAGGCATTTTAACGAAGCATTAGTGCAGTGAAAATGTGGTTCATTAATTTCGATTCCCATTGGATACTTAATTTACCATATATTAACTCCTCTTTCCTTATAAACCTTGGCTACAACTTTAGAGATTATCAGTTATAGTCGACAGTAAAAGGGTTGAAAATTACTACCAAACACTTTATCACGAAAGATAATTAAATATATTTTAACATTTATACCCTGTGTAATTTTGTTAAGTTATTGTTAAATGGTTAAATTAGTATACCGACACAATTCGTGATAAACCATTTAAGTATAAGCAACAAGTCCATCGCCTGTCAATGATGTAACTAGAGTAATTCCTTGCATTTACTTGTAGTTCCTTGCAAATACAAATACTTTATGGGCATAATGGTTACAATTCAAATGTATAATGGTTTTGTTGGTCATATTCTGTGTGATATCATCTACATGGTATTTATATATACAGCATGCAAATAGTGTAAATTAAATATATTTTGTTTATCGCAGCATAATGCAGTTTCATGTGCTAAGTTGTACTTTATTCGATGTGAAAGTGTTTTTCATTGTTTTTATTCACTATGAAATTAAACATTCAACAGCACATCCTTGCTTTAGTATAAATTTGACTTGTTGGCAAGGCTTACGCATGCATAAGCGCTCATGCATGTTTATTCATATTTTTCTCTAAATTTGCATGCAGTATTTACACATATACAGTATGTTCAAATTTTAGCATAACGTTATGAATTACTAAAAGGAAACTCGTTCTAAGTCGTTTTCAGGTTTCCACTTCCTTGAATGTATAATTTTTTCTCAATTTTAAATGTTCTCATGAAATTTAAATGCGTGTTGAAAATCTAGTAGAGACTAAATTTAGACTTAAGATATTAAGAATATGATGAAATGAACTTGATATTTTCATGTTTAAGGCCAATGTAAGTGGAAACTTAAAATTCAATTTAGAACAAAATTGTATAAGAATATACAGAGTATACATGTAATATATGTATAAGTTACTTTGCAGTATTTACACATCGCTTGAAATAAACTTGAGTGCAGAAAAATCGACTCACCTGCATGAATCAAGTAAAAATGTGTTTTTCTCAGCAACCAAATGTCACATTTAAAATCTGAAAAATGTGTTTTGTAGACAATTTATTCATGTTTATAATTCGCCTAAGATGAAAAGAATTTTTGCTGTATTTCTCCGGAGAATAGCCTGCAACTTGTGTGGCTACTTCTGACGGAGTGCTCATTTTATCGAGAAACCTTTAATTAACACTATGTCTGAATATGTGTTCATTAAGCTCTGATAATCAAATTGCATTTAGAAACACTTACAGCCACAGGAAAACAAGAATGCATATGGCATAAATAATCCAAATTTGGGTTGCTTTAAGTTCAACATTTTTCGCCTCAAGGATGCATCAGGAATTTTATGAAAATTAGGATAATTATAAAGAGAAATAAATTGCCTACAAAACACATTTTTCCGATTTTAAATCGGACATTTGGTTGCCGAGAAAAACACATTATTACTTCATTCATGCAGGTGAGTCGATTTTTTTGCACTCAAGTGTATTTTGCTATGAATATATTAGGTGATACATTGTAGGGTAATCCTGTCCAAACGGTTTTTTTAAAATATATCATCCCAAAAAATGGAAAACACATTTCATGTGAATGCTCCATGTGAATGACTTTAACTTAAAATGTGCATTTTGAGAGTTCAAATACATTTAAGTTTTTATAAACATTCTATTCAATTTTACAACACGATAGATCATACGATTCATTTCACAGCATTATGTACATTTTATTTGTTTTTCCATTACAAATCATTTGCTTTATTTTGAGAGTTGAAATGCAAAGGGTTTACTGTTACTAAAGGGCTTATTTTTTCCTTTAATTGTTTTTTCAGTATGTTTCTCGTAAGCTTGGCGGTGGCCGATCTGTTGCTGCTCATCATTTGTAACCCTTTGGAATTGCTGCACTATTTTTTACCTTCTTGGGACCAAGGCCCATTGTGCAAGTTATCAAAGTATGTGGAAACGTTATCTGCAGTGGCTTCCGTTCTGAATCTCACTGCTGTGAGCTTTGAAAGGTAACATTTGAATGAACTTTAATTACTTGTTTTGTCATGCACATTTTCAACCGCACATTTTTGATTGCAATTAGAGTATGTTTAATTACTTGGGCTTTTGCGGTTCTGACTACACGCTTGTAATTATTTCGTGCCTTTGAGACACGTACAAGGCGAACTATTTGTTTTCTGTTTTGGAATTTGTATTTTGAGAACTATGTGAACCATTTTAATTAGCTTTTTGTGTTTTTTGAATTTCTGATCAGAGGTTATCTTTTTTAGATAAATGCCGGAAAAAAAATCTAACTTCAAATTATCATGTTGAAAGCACTTTTATATTCGTACTAAAACTTTTGTTAGACCTTTATGACGAATGGTAAGCAAAATGTGTTGCCTCAAGCAAAAATAATATCAAGAGAGTTGTTAAACTTGATTGTATACATATATTGTATTATGGATTACTTGCATGTAGATAATGTTCTTCGTGAAACTTTTGTGTTTAATACTTGATTTTAAATTATAACAAACTAAGATACGTTATATCAGATTCTCATAAAATCACAATGGGAATGTCGATAGCTGTAGGCAATCTATAGAATAATAATTTAAGCTGCGGTACACGAAATTGCACATGTTTAAAATCAAAGTAACATCGATAGTTTTAATCACCTAGCCACTGGGGAGAAATAATATTTTATGCCGTCATATAACGTTATTATTACTTAAATTGGACGTGAATCCATTTAGGCAAAAGTAAAGGAGCATGTTCGTTTTTATTTAATTTAATTTGCTATTAAAAAAACTACATTTCTATTCTACTGCTCATAATCGTGATGATAAATTCACTACAAATTTTAAGTACAATGGGTGGAGGTGCCTTTTCATTGAGTTTGATATTCCCTAACCATATTTTATGAACCCATAAAAAATAATTTTATGCAGGAAAAGGTTTTCTTTTGAACTTCTTTTGGATCTTTAAAAGCTGAGGCTTCTTAAGTCTCTTGTTTAAATGCAGTAAAACATGAAAAAGAAATTTCTAGAACATAAAGATTATCGAGCAACAACAGTAAGAATATATATGCACTCCTATTCAGTGTTTCTAAAGATGTGAGAATTCTAAAAGATGTTGTATTCAATTTAGTTCATATTATCAATGAATATCGAAAACACCATCTGCGAAACTTTTCATAAACCACCTATTTTCTCATAATGAAGTACAGTATGGGATGCAATTTTTACCTAATTTTACTGATAAAATATTTCTTAAGTATGTCTTAGGACTTAATGATAATCATGTTCAAGTTCGTATCTTATACAGTGCCTTATAAGTATCTTCCAAGAACAGTACTTGAGACAGATTCAAGAATGGGGTAATAATAATCCAACTTGAGATGTACTATTAGCTTACTTCAAACGAGTATTCCAGAAAATATGATACTTGAAATGCACTCGACGTTCAACGTTTATTAGTTCTCAAGTCGATTTCAGATACATATTTCGTATTATGAATATCTTTCTCTTACTAGTATGTGTCAACAAATTTTGATATACTGGTTATTGGATATTCTGTTGTACAAAACTATTTGTACAAAATGGATTGATACGGGATAATTTTAGTTTTGCGTAATTCTGTTGCTAAGAGAGAACACATAATAGAGCAGAAAATATTGACGTGTAATTAGATAACATTAATTGCAACCAATTAAAAATGAAAAAGCAAATTAACAATATATGTCTGGTTTCTTGTTACAGATGTTTTTGCGTTTTGTCTGACAACTTTTGAGGGCTTTTTTTTGTGGTTTTTGTAGGTGGTTACCAGACATGTAACCGGATACTAAAACAGCTTATTTCTGATCACATTTTATCTTTTCATAATTATAATTAAATTTCTCGTGTTGCAATTGCTCTTCTTCATATCGCAAAGACAAAATACTTTGCAAACTCCATTTTTAGGTATTTCATTGTGTTAATAACATACATTGGTGTACGAGACTTTTTGTAAAAACAAAAATTGTAATATGTTAATTATTACAGTATATGACTATAATCGTATATAGCATATGATATTATTATATTAAGAAGATATATATATATATATATATATATAGATACACGACAAACTTTTCTGGAAAGTATACTTCTTCAAATCCTCTTAACATACTGACTAATGTAGTATTTAAATGTAAACGAAAAATATCAACATATCGGTAAATTTTTGAACTATGTCAGAAAAATAAACTTGGAGATTTTTCCTTCGGTGTAGCAAAAGTTGCTGTTTATCAAGAACATACCTGAGAAAAGATAAATGTTGTTTACTTTGCGTGTTTTATGAGTTCAATGCCTGAAATGCAAAAACACATTGACAGTGATAGTAGCAAGACCAATAACTAAAAGGCAAAAGTCAGTAATAACATTATACTTTAAATATATTGCTATAATCCAGGTTATGGAAACTGACTTAATTACATGTAATTAAAAATACTGTTAGACGGTGTCGGGATAGCATGTAATAAAAAATTGCATTATCTAGCGATAAGCTTTAAAAGAATTTTATAGCATAATGTTAAATTTAATGAACCCATAATAATTTCCATTTGGAATTTACCCTTAGCATTTCTCAACACTGTTGTTAATTTTGTGCACGTACTTTATGGAGAAGTACATGTCAGTATTATCCCAAATATTTGAAAATGTATAGGCCACATGTTCATGGACTTGTAACGCGCATGTTTAACAACTTGGATACACGGATTTAACGCACTGTTCTGTGTATATATACTATATATATATATATATTTTGCATCAATATTACCAATATTTGGCTTATTTTATTAGAAATAGCATTATCACTTACTCTTAGTGATGAAAGGTTCATAAAGTGTCAACGTGCAATGGGTAGACAATATGCTCGAAAACGTAAAAATGACACTATGATATGCAGCTAATACATGTCATAACTTTTTTTCTGAATCATTGTATGAACGGCTGCTTTGACAATTTAAATCTCATGTTCGTATAGTGAAACTGGTAATCTATGTCGCTTAGATGTATGAATCCTTTCAAGTGTTTTGCTCTCTCAAAAGCTGGTTGTCAGAATTAATCAATCGAATTGTAAGGATCCCTCATAATTCAGATTTCAAATAAAAATGTCGCCGTGAAGGTATATAACAGTATATTAGCCACTTGAATCCTAATCTTTCCGCTATTTGCCAATATTCTTGAAACTGATTCGGGAAAAACACGTGTACGTCAGCCGTTTGATTAAATTTACATTCCTTTTACAAACAAACTTTTAAGATTACATGCACTTGTCCTATTTTCAATGAAAACAATAATTGAAAATTTAATTAGTCTGCACTGCAGTCTTATCAACGTACATTTATACAACAATATTATTCGAGGTCGTTATGCTTGAGCATTTTAGCAAACATGTCATATTTCAAATTCCCTGGAGTTTGAAAAGTTCAATGCCATAATGTGATATACTACAACAGTACGAGCTTGCAATCATTTTTGTGGTAAAATACTACATTCCATCATGTAATGCATTCCAACCAAATTTCATTATATACTAGATGACAGTGCATATACAATATCACTTTAGAAAATCAAATTTTACAAATACGAGGATTTATGTATATAAGGGCAAAAACGTTTCATAAACTTGAATCCAATGCCGCGTTTCTGTCCCTAAAATTTCTACATTCTGTGTAAAATTTACTATAAACGATCCTAACGCCGGATTCACACACAACCTACTCTACAAAGGACTGACTTTGTTATGTAAGTCAGCACTAAAAAAGAGGCTGGAGTGCGCATGCTCACACCCTAGCCTATATGTTAGCAGACGATATGCGGGTGTTAATATGTCGTATTCACACACCTGAATATCGTCTGCTAACATATAGGTTAGGGTGCGAGCATGCGCACTTCAGCTTTTTAGTGCGAATACATACTATGTCGAATGCCTAGTTGCTGACGTCACAAAGTCAGTCATCTGTTGTTTACTATAGGTTATGTGTGAATACGATATTACACTTCCATCCTTTACTACTTGTGCCATTATATCAAATATTGGTTTTCTGTATACGTGCTTCTTTTGTCAACTTAAAAGCGATTGCAATTTTGCTTTTGTATTTTTTTTTCAAAAACATTTTTAAAGAAAAAAGAATACTTCACTAGAATAAAACTACAAAGGATTTTATTTCTTCAAGATTTGATAATACAGTATCCTTTATACGTATTCAAAAGCTTTAATGAACTAATGTAAATTTTGTATATAGTGCGTTTTTGTATAAAATCCCCCAAAATATCCTTTTAAAACGCTATTATGGTTGATCCTTAAGGCATGCTTTATTGCACTTCTATTTTACAAAATACATAGTCTGTACCTGTCCATATTACGAGTATCAAATGTAGTGATTACCTGCGAAGAATATAAGAAAAAGTTTTTATGAAGGAACGCTTTTATTTCCACTAGTTTTTTTTTTTTTTTTTTTTTTTTTTTGCTTTGTATGGCTATAGACATTTGATATGCAGAAATGCTATAACCATGCAATGCAAATGCAAATATGTTGAATAATGATCTGATTTTAACCTAAGAAAAAAAAAAGTTATTTCAGTAATCTCTATTCTTGGCTTGTTTTTTATGTGTTTAAAATGTCGGCACGTACAGTATTTGCTTACATTTTTTCATGCCAATATGGGGACAAGGGATTATTTGAGTGCACGTTAAATGTCTACTGCTATAATAACAACACCCTATGGTACAGCTTATAATAAGGATGAATTTCACTATAAAAGTAGAAAGACACGGATTACACTCGCGTCTTAAGGTTGAGAATAAACAAAAGTAATCTTTTTGTCTTCAAAGCTGTAATAAAACTGATGGCATAGGTTTAGCCAAGTTTTGCCAACTTTCTTTTTGCAAATCTTGACAAAATCGATTTGATGCGCTTATCATCGGGGCATTTCAAATTACTATGCGACACTAATAAGAGATTTGCGAGTCAAGATGCGATTTTAGAACAAGTTAAAAATGATCAAGGTAAATGTACTATGTATTTGCATATTTAATGGTGTTGGATTAGAAAGCTCACACCTTTGTGAGATTTATTCACTATGACAGGTATGTGTTGCTCTATCCCGAAGCCAGTACTGTCACAGGGTGGAGTTGGAATTTTCTGAACGAATGCAGTGGTGTAGATAAATTCGATCAAGCATACATGTAGTTTAGTTCCGAAGCACGTACACGATTACGTAAGCTTGTTCCTAAGCCTAATTATTTCACATCTTGAAGTAAATCAACAGTAGGGATTTAACCGCCTTGTTTTTCAACACACACACACGTTTACACCAGAAGCAAATTGACGTCAACTGTAAGAATCCATGGATTTATCAATTTGGACGACCGCTCAATCTATTTTCCAATTCTGGCCAAATACACGAACATTGATACGAACCAGGCCCCTTGAAACATTACGTTACGAAATAATACTATTTTTAAACATTTGTATTTCTGCTAAAATATTTTGTATTTAGTCTGGGTTTAGTCTTTCTTGCAAGCCTTGGAAAACATATCCTCGTAATCTGCATGCTTTGCTCACAATTATGACAGGGCCCTTTTTAGCCTTAGTTTCCTTTGGGCCCTTAAACTCCAACCAACAACAACAATTGTGACAATTTATAACATGCAGTATTCATGTCTTTCTCGATAACATAGTATATGCTATAAAGTGTGATGGAGTCCGAACGTTAGATGTAGTCACAGAATGAATTTCATCCTAGTTGGAAATCGATTTGGATAGAATTTGAGAAATATATACTTATATGCATGAGCGTATAATCACCCTACAACCATGACTATACAAGTCATGACTATAATCATGACTACAACCATAGACATCCGCTGCTCGTTGCGCATGGTCACATGTACATTTCCACAAGTTGTATCCAAATCGATTTTCAGCTACGATGGAATCCAGTTCGTGAATATATCACAGTTAATGAAAAAAAACTTCTTCGGTGAATCTAATGTTGGTCTGAAAATCATGTCCTAGAAGTAAATTAATTTATGAAAAATGATTGGTGGTAGTGACCTAGTTTTGGTTTCCCTGCACAATGAATGAAATATGAAAGTTGTACAAGTCATAGGCATCTATTCCGAACTCAAGAGATCATTGTTTTTAATATACTTGTGCTTAACGAGAACAACCCCTAGAATAAGTGTCATTCCAAATGTAAAAATGGGCTTCAGTTTCATGTACTGCATGAGAGCACGTTCCTTATTGTCTTTTCGATAAATTGATATTATTTCGTAAAATGAGATTGTTATCTATTAAATATTGCTAGCGAATGTAGCAACACCCTGAATGCCATGCATATTGCTAAAAATGATGAGAACTTATTTCTCATGCAAGAACGCTTCAAGACCTGGTTTCTTCCATAAATTAGGGCCTCTACTGGATATCCAGCATTGCTACTTTTATTTTAATTTGCATACGAAATGAGTATCCTAAGGATATTTCCAGGCAACGCTGTTTTATGGAGTCTTTCTTCGCGTTACCTTTCACTTGAGCGTAAAATTGAACGCGACAAAATGTGATTTTAACGAACAAAATCTGGCGTGGTTTTCCAGCACAACTTGTCGTCTGAAGTACATGTTCTAGAAACGGTTAAATTTCTGGCTGTTTGGCCACAACCTCACGATAAGCAAGATAATTTTAAACGTTAAATGAAGCATCCAAATTTCAGTTAATAGCTTCGCAATTATAACGTTTATCAGATTCAGCGAAAACATGCTTGTTTTCATTGAATGCGGCTACACTAGCTGTTTCTAAAGAATTTTAATAGAAAATACCATTGAGCATACAATTCATGTGTATTGCAAAAGCATGTTATGGTTAAATTTATGATATTGTAACATCCTCGGAATTGTTGTTGCTATAGTCTTTAACAGCCTTGCAGATCGAGATGCCTATTCAACAACCAAACAAGATACTAATTATCTTTCTGGCCTTAAAAACAACTAAATTGGATTTACAAATGAAGAATTTTATTTCACACGATAGGTATCCCCAAAATATTTTTCAAAATTTATTATTTCGAGTGCAATACATAGTATACAGTACAGAGCATGTGTATGTGTATATGTATATGTAGCATGTGCAGCAAGATGACATTCTAGAATTATGGTTAGTTTTACTTAATCTCCAGCTGTGCATTGCTGGTCATGCAAGCAACATTAAAAGGAAAACAATTTGGATCCAGCAATTTATCGTTTTAAGAACAATAAAACAAGTTTATGTAGCCCATTCTTCACGCTCGTCCACTTTGTATGCTAGAAGACCCTTCAGGAAGGTCTTAACATTCGCCAAATGTCACACGCAATGTTCTATTCGTAGATTTTGCAATCTCTATGGTAATTTGTTAAGGAAGTCCACCAACAGGACAACATGGGCTTACTGTAAGCGCGATGGGAGGATTGGGGCCTTTATTTGTTGGTCTTCCACGCCTTAATCTCGCCAATAAGCTTAAATGTTGTCTTTTACGAGTTAACCATAAGTTGTCTGCTCGACTGCGTGCTTCCGTTGGCCAGAATGGACCACTTCCTTCGTCGTTTTAAGCCCATTGAGTGGTTATCGAGCTAATAAGGGGTCATTGGCATTTGGTCTATCCAAAATTGCGAGTGTAGTGATGATGTGCCCATTTACTTTCAGTGAGCCAGAAAATGACGGCCATGGAGCCTCAAACGACGTTATTAAAGGCATGTTTGGCGAAATTTTATATTAGGTCCTCTGCTTAGTTGAGGCAGTCTTTATAATGATGAGAAGGTCAACAAGCTGATGAACGGCTCGTCAAATGTTGGAAGAACCTTCATTTGGATGTGAGAAGTTAGTTTTGTGGATTAGGCGCGGTCATGTGAGGTGTTATAACACATATGAGCGTATAAGAGCTTTTTTAAAGACTTGGGTAGAAATGCTTATTAGAATTAGGATCGATATTGCATTTCTGGGCTCTTAAAGTTGACATGGATTGTCTGTTTTTATCCTCTCACATCCACCATCTGATATAAATAAAGTAAAATTTAATATTTAAAATAAATAAAATTACTATGTAAATAAATTTGGTTTACAATGAACGAATTTCAAATAATATATTTTTTCAATTACCCTATCATTGCAATAACAATAATAGTACATTGTAATATAAATATTGAAATATAAAAATACAACTAGGGTAAACATACTAGTTTAACTTGAAACTAATATAATATGCAGTCGTTTTTAGAATAATAATTTCAAAATTAAATTATCCAAATAAACATAATGACTTATGTTATTGCTTTATTATTTTACAAATCAGATTTCAAACTAAATAACAATTTACAAACTGTAATATACTGTAGATATTCCTTATAAAGTGTCATTATGCATGTGAGCACTACTGAAAAATAGTATTGAAAGGATTGACACTTTTCAAAACAGGAGTTTTGTATACTGCATATTCGGACGTCACAACTTGTGAACTGCACTTAGGAAATACTAGTGCTGAAATGGCCCAAAATATGCCTCTTTTAGCAAATGATCGTCATAAATTAAAAGTTCAGCCCACATCTTGATGTGTTTTGTGGAATTCGAGTAATTGACCTGGGCGCGGATGGCGCCAGGTCAAGGGTGAATTCGAGTAATTGACCTGAGCGGG
>JAQGAE010003283.1:0-15139 GCA_034696685.1 Julus scandinavius | reverse complement strand
AATTGTTTGCTGCGGAATTATTGCGATGGAGACTGCAGTGCAGTATGCGTAAAAGTGTATCATTAAAGGACAGCAGGATTCTAAAAAAAACGATATTCAGCTAAGGATAATGCACTATCATTGAGTATTGTTCTTATAATAAATTTTGCAGACTGATAGCAAAGTTAGCCAGTGAAGTAATATTTTACATTACATACCATTTGTACTTGTACTTATAAACAAGACGGGGTAAAATTAATAACATACAATGATACCGTATTGTATCAATACATATTTCAAATTCAACCTTTTACAGCATACTATTTCATGGCAGTGTTTGAGTGCATGCCAAGGCCGTATACTATATATGTGGGGAGGGAGGAGATGGGGGGGGGGGAAGAAATCGCAATACTTGGACGATCTTTAAAAAAATAAAACGAAGAGAGGTTTCGCAGAAACCTGAAGCAGCCATGCTTTTTGGGCTCAATTTACGGTGATTTAAATTTTGCTGAACCGGAGTTCGAAGTTCATCGATGAACGGAGCTTCTTTACAAACGCAATTATCCAAATCCAACGTTGCTATCGTGTTCTTCGTGCAGATTTTTGTGTGCATTTCTTTTTGATTTCATCAACGAATCATTAAATTTTGCGTCTCGAAGCATCCCGATATATATTCCCGACTTCTGTTTCGATGGGTAGCAAATGTTGAAACTGCTCGGCTCGTATTCCAAAGTAGTTTACCGATTCGAGCAAATCCAGTCGATCATCGTAACGTCGGATTCCAGACGATTGCCGAATCCCGTGTTCTCGTTGATTTTTTCCCCAAGAAACGTTGCATTTTCAGCAATTTTTAAATAGCGGGCCTGGCTGAGATTTACTATATACACTCGTTCTACAAATCTGAGTTTGAGTATTTGGAGTTTGATTTCCTGTTGTTATTTGGCAAATGGCTGATGGCGTTTCGAGAAGTTTCACTTCGTTTGATTCGACGTGGCAATGCGAAACTGACCGTTCCGATGAATTAAATGTGTTTACATATTCGTATTACTGGCCGTTAAAAGGTCCGATACTTATGAAGGCGTATATACAAGTACGGTACGTACAAAAAAACTTGCATTTTGACAACCGTGGGCGTGGGAGGGCAGAGAAATAACGATTTTTTGTACTTACAGAACTGTCCTTGATTCTTCCTCGTTCGAAAACTCATCTTCTCAAATCGTTTCATCCTACATATTCAATCTGACAGACTGAACCACACAATGAGATAAATGGGAATAAAATACAAATTGGCAGTAATCAACAGCCGTACTTATCAATTGCAAAACAAAACCACAACGAGATTATAAAATCCACATACACTTGTATTTAGATATATGCTAACTACACTCACCTATTCGTTTTGCTACTACTAGGAGGAGCATCATTAATGGTAATTCCTAATTTTTGGCACTTAGCAATCAAATCCCTGACTCTATCGGCTTCATCATTGGCAAGTTCAAATAACATAAACTAGAAGACGAGAACAAATAAGCTTATCGGCATCCTTCGGAAACATGTCTGATTTAAACGAGCGTGGTCTCGGCACGATTTGGAAAACTCCTTTAGCTTAAAACTCAAGCGTAAGTATCGTAAACAGCAGTACTCACATCTTTCCAGAGGGATAACGTGTAAGGCAAGGCATCAGTTGCACGAACGTACAACATTCTAATCTGTTTAGAAAGACAAAACTTTTTATTAAAGATCTTGGGTGAGAAAAAAACGACGGCATTGTTGAAAATCAAAACAAGAGTTAAATGGTATTTAAAAACCGAGAGCATCGGCTCCAATTACTTAAGTACCATCAAACTCGAGTACATCTGTACATTGGTTAAAAATAAGCGTTTATACCTCATTGGTAGACTTATCCCTGAGAGCCAGATGTATCGCACTGAAATAAAAACAAGAAAATTACAGACAGTACAAATTCCGTGATCCCTCGGCAAGCGTGACAGAAATGTTTCACCGAGCAAAGTGGCGACGCTATCCGCTCGGCAATCGGGAGTCCCAGGTTCGATTCCCGACCGGGTCGCCTACCCAGACTGTGGTTTTCCACAGTTGTTTCCGGGCCGACGCCGGCGGTCGAGTGGATTACGTGCTTGTCGCTCGATCCTAAGATGCTGGGTTTGCTCCCAGGTCGAGGTCGGTGGGACGTTTTTACGGATGGGAGAGTGGCACCTCTTTCCAATGAGAATTTAAACCGAGGTCCGGTGTTTGATTGTTGCACGTTAAAGACCCCTCGAGAGGGGGTGAAAGTCCTCCCTCGTAGGCAAAATTCCCAGGTAGGTGTTGAAGGCTCATCCCCTGGCGTTGGTGTTTAGCCCTCGTGTTGCAGAAATAGGCCAACGTTAAAAATCAACAAACAACCAGTTGTTTCCAGACAAATACCGGGGTAGTTCCTCAAAAACTCAGGCGTGACCGTGTTCCTTCCTCTTCTACTTTCTCTTGCCTATTGCCTTTTTGCATGCTAGATAGGTGGATATATCCCGGGCATTGTCTCGGCTCTCTCTGGCCTTGGATGCCTTTCGGCCCGTAAACTCCAACCAACAACAACCACGACAGAAATATTTCACTCTCTAAATTGGGACTCTCCGAGGTTCAGTCACAAAAAAAATTATCTACGGGCTTATTCAAACTACACTTACGTTTTCCATAAGGATAAGCAAGACGGAATGATGTCAAGATGATGTTGACAGAAATACTGCGCTTTCTTGTAATCACATTTGCTCATATAAAGGTTCAGCAATCTGTGATAAGACAAAAAAAACAAAGTGCAGTGTAGCTAAAAGCAGGAATGTGCGCATAAAATGTGGTCATTTCAATTAAAGTTCATGTACACCTATTGTGTTTAATCCATAACATAGCATGCCCTAACTTATATCGAGCCACTATTAACTAGTTTATTTTTAAAGAAGCAACGCAGTTAAACTGAATCCTGCAAGCGATCGAAAGTCCGAGTGTTAAAAAATCAAGAGCTTTACACTTACTTTAAAACCAGAGTTGCATTTTTAGGACACATGGCTACGAATCTCTCGTATACTTTGATAATTTGCTCGGGATCCACCGCCTTCACGTACAAATCGACAACGCTATTGTAAAACGTGTAATCGAGGCAGGTTTTGCCAGATCCTGGCAACGGCACGCTACGAGGTACGGACGTCAAACATCTGAACACGAGGCTTGTGAACGCATCGAAATCCTGTTGTTTCGTGACAGATTCGGCAATGCGCCACAATGTAAATTTCAGGTAGCTAAATAAGGAGGAAACAAGATTCGGTCTCTTTAGGTTGAAAATTTCCAATAAATAAGCTACGAATCAAAATGTGTTCTTACTGCAACCAGGTGCTCTTCAAGTCGTCTATATCCGTAATGCCTGGAATGGCAGTTTCAAAGATTTCTCTAGCTTCTAAGAACCTGCCTTCCGTGATTAGGAAGATGCTAGTGGAAGCAAATATAAAACAACAACTCATTCCTTTACATACAATCACCGAATTAACGAATTAATAAATGACACGTGCAACATTTCTGTTGAAACGTGTGGTTCCAGAGGTCTAAACAGCCAAAATTATGGAACATTAAGCCAGCGCAACAATAAAATATACAATACAATTTGTAAGATTTCGAAAAGCAAGTGCTTACCAATATGTTAGCCATAAAGATGTTTTGTGTTTAACGATATCTGCGGGTTGGACGCTCAGGTCAGAAATACACGCATCCAACGGTAGCGGCAATCCCAGAAAATGACTAGAGAAAAAATGTTGTTAGGCAGAGGTCCCAAAAACCAACCAAAGCCCTGGTTAATCGGAAATAAAAATCGGTTTCCTGCCTAAATGTTAGCTCCGGTTCCAAGACAGCAACTGCTTTTTCATCTGGCAAATCGAGCAAACTCTCGATGCAGGCACATGACCAATTCCGGGCAGCTTTATAATTGCCCTGGCAAAGCTCAAACATAGAGGCGAAGCTGAACAATCGCGGCGTTGCATCTGGTCCTTTTAACGCATTGCTTAAAGTCTACAATTCAAAGTGTAATAGAACGAATTTTATTATTTGCGAGCAAACAGGAGCCGCTACTTTCTTCGGAACACAGCACAGAAACCTCAATTAACAAATGAATAAACTAAACTTGGATTAATCCATTCTGAGCCCCAAATAAAAATTAAACCAGAACCTTAACTTTACCGAGGATTATAGTAGATTTTCCCCCAAAAAAATTGACGAATATTGGATATGACGAGTACAAGGGCGAACCAATTCAATTCAACTCAGTACCCTACAGTCGGCAAATAAATGCCATATGGTAGGTGGGTCCTACCCAATTTCAGGAGAATGCCCCTACGTCAGTAGCGACTTAGACATCATTGTTAAATTGAATTTTTACTAAATATGGAGAATCGCCAGGTAGGCTATTCCATCTGTTCCACCGTAGGTGAAGTTTTCAATAATGTCACCGTTTCATTACCTTTCGAACTTCATCAACATTTCCAATTTTAAAATGCACAAAGGCCTCAAGGATCCAAACCTCATCTAAAGTAACCATTTTCATTAGTTGCTGACAGACATCGATCGCAGAATCATTTCTGTTAAAAAAAATGAGACTCAGGAAATTAAATTTAAAAAAATAACAATTATTCGAATAACAAAATAATATTGTTGAAAATAAATTACTTTTCACGAAATAACTGCAGAGCTATCAAGTTTTTATACAAGGGTAGGCACACTGAAATGTTTACTTTTGCCGGCTGTCCTTTTACGACGCAATTACGTAAAGCATCCATAAACAAACCTAGGATAGGTTGAACTGTCAAGTCTAAACGACGGTCAGTTCGCCATGGCAAAATGAATAAGTTCTGAAAATGCAAACCAACATTAATTATTATTCGATAAGTACAAATATTATAAATCTTCAGGGTGCCCAGTCTGGAAGAAATTCAAACCGAGTTTGAGGATTTTAAACATTTTTGTCTGAAAACATCGCTTTTTATCTCGGATTTTACCGATTAACGGAAATTTCCCCGACACAGACAGGAAATTCTAGCACCAGCTGGTGTTAAACACAAATTTCAACCGTAATTCCCCCAAGTTTCCGTATTTCCAACGCGACCGGACACCCAGAATTAATTTAATGAATGAATAATGGATGAAAAATATACAATATTTACCTTGCAAACAATTTTGCCCAATCCGCTATTTCCGGGAGGAAAAATCGTGTTTGGCAAATATTGAAATATCAATAAATGAATATAACACATCCATATCAGGCATCTGTCCGAACACGTCATGTGATCGACAACTAGCCAAAAGTTTGGCATGTAACTACTTCCTCGCTTTCCCAATGCTTCCTAAAATTTAAACATGTTAAATTGGTGCAATATTCAAAAACTCGATATCAATCCTCAAATCATCCGTTTAAAGAAGATGAATATTAAAACTTGCCTGTAGAACTGCTTTGGCTTGCAAATGTCGACCAGTTAAAACATTAAGTTGTGAGCAATATAATAAAGTTTCGATGATCTGATGCGATTTAATCTCGAGATTAACATCCGACTTGATGACGAATCCCATCATGCCATTGCAGAGTGAAATTTTCTTTTCATACGCTTCGGTATACTGAAGATACTACATTAAAAAAAATCAAAGAATATGTTTTTGTATGAATAAGATGAAGGACGAACATCGTACATTTTCGTGCAAAATCAGATTAATACAACAAGTTTAAACGAATTTCCGATTTCTGACCTTCCACCAGATCTCGTACGTTGGCGCAAAATTAATTGCTTGCTCGCACAATTGCATTAGATCGGCACAATTTTTCCTCTTCGCATACAAACTCAAATAATGAAGCCAAACTTTTGAATTGTCCTGGTTCTGTTCCAGACCTCTGGACAATGCATTTAAAGCCAAATCTAAACATAATTCTTGAGAACTATATAACACAAAAAAAAACCAAAGTCCGTCTTTAATTAAAAATCAGATGTATAAAACCGCCTCCAAGAAAATGTACGTACCATCCTATACTGTTAAGATTTTTGTAAGCCAGCTTTAACCACATATCAGCGTTTTTGGGATCCGAAATTGCAGCAGATTCGCAAGCGTCATCGGACAGTCTTTCGTTGTGAAAATAGCGTACGTCAGTTTCGTCGAACACTGCATCAGGATCGAAATCGTCGCTTATGCATCTTTTGAGAACTGCGCAATCAAAATATGAATTTGTATAAACAAACACATTGTTTTTTTTCTTTAAACAAGCACGACTAATGATATTACCTTTTAATCGTTTTCTTCCAAAACTTAAATCACCGCTGTCGCAATCATTCTCATCATTTTGGTTACTCGCTTGCTGTACACGACTATCAAAAGTGATGTAATGTGGTGGGACTAGAAATTCCAACATAACAATAAAAATAATTATAAAAACAAGTAAGACCCTGTTAAGTTTTTTCAAGGGACCATAGTTTTCCAACTTCTTAAGCGGCAAAACTTATGAAACTGGAAAAATTACCATATTATCGTACTCTTGGGACCACAAAAACTTCTTAAACGGGGAAACCGGTTTAAGCGGGGAACTTCTTAAGCGGGTTCTAATGTATTGCATTTTGTTTTCACGAATGTGAAGAGTCGACAAAGGGTAGACAAAAAAGGTGTAAATAAATAACATCAAATTAAATTACCTTTCCCTAAAAACTCGTTTACACGGCCAACGAGAAGAACACAGAGCTGGTCCTGCGTCATCCTATCCTTGCTCGATGTCAGTAACATATCTAAATAATTTTCTTAAAAAATGACAACAAAGAAGCATGAGTAGAATTATTAAAAACCATCAAAGATATTAATCGCTATCGATTGCATGCTTATTACCGATGCATTCTTTATATTTCTGATTGGAAGAGCCTTCCGAAATTCCAACCAATAAAGGCGCATAAGAAACAATATCACATAAGACATCAGTGCCGGACGTCAAGTAATCCTTCTCGTGTTGCCTAAAAAAATGGACCCATTGTTATACTAGTCTTTTATATCAAATGCATGTATTTTTTTTCTTTCTCGAATCATAGCATCGGAAGTATACTAACCATGGACACTTGTCATCATTGCACGTTCCAGTCAAATCAAATCTACAAATTACTTTGTTAGGCCTCAGTTTATGAGAGTAGGTTGACCACGACAAACATTGATTGGCTTTGGTTCGAAAATAAGGGCTAAATCTGCGATGAAATGCAAGACAATTAATTCCAAAGTTCACAAACTTATAAAACTTGGGTCGAATAATCGATCCGGTATTTAATACGGCCAGATCTATCGTAAAAGAGTATTGCCAACATAAGAAGCCGGTCTTACCTGTAAGCTTTCAAGTGAAGAAGAGGACTTTTGTATGGCCGGAAAGTTTCCTGAAATGGCACCTTAGAAGTGTTTTTGACAAAATTTGGCATTTTGACATTAAGGTTGGGAACCTAATTTACAGAAAATACACATCAATAAACAACGAACGACCAAACAGTAACACGCATGTGAATTACGTTAAAACTTTCCCAAATTTCACAGCGTAAAAATCATATTTACCTTACTCGTGAACATGTTATGAACATCAAATGTAAATGTGGAAATATCAATCTATAAAAATGACATTCACTTATAAATACGCATTTTTTTTAAAAAAAGGGTAAGATCAATATTTTGCAAAGCACATGCCTGCATTTTCACAGCCGTCCCTTGGTCCTGTATAGACTGTACTTGCTCCATTTTCGAGGTACTAGTGTCCAAATTGCTCGCTTGAGCTGGTTCTTCCACAGGCTCGTTAACTACAGAACTTTGAGCTGGTTCTTCTACAGGCTCGTTAACTACAGAATTTCCAGGCTTGTTAACGGTTAAATTGCCAGCAGCCCTCGAAGGCGACTTTGCTCTATGGGAGTTCCTTCTTTCTCGTTTCTGAACTTGCCCATTATTGGACACGCTTGCTTTCGAATTTGGCTGTGCTTTTAGCTTATTCTTACTCAAAACCCTCAAAGCAGCTGTCCTGCGTAATTCTTGCAATTTTTTGGCTATCACAAGCTCCATTTCTTGAAGCTTGGCCTTCTCATGTGCTACCCTATTCATAGGTCTCGTCCTCAAAGGTTTGTTGTTGTCAATAGTAATGGAGATATTCTTCGTGGATTTGTTTAATCCTACCTTACGCTTAAATACCAGAAAGAGAAAAATTCGACAACTCTTATATTTGTTATAATACACGAGGCATACGATTTGTGGATTAAATACTAACCGGGACAGAATTTATCACAGATTTCGGTTTCGCCTGTGAGGAACCTGGCAATGTTGGAAGCCCGTACGTCTCGCCTATAACTTTTCTTCCAATTGAAAGGCACTCCTGTTCCAATTTTTGGTTTTCCTCCTTTTGAGCTTGAACAACAGCGCACATATCCACTTTCTAATTTTAAAATCATAAATTATTAAATATATCTAGTTTGCACGATGCCAACTTTGTATTTAAAATTACACCATTTTTCGTTTCTCCATCTCATGAGAATTTAATTAAATTTATACTAACTGAATATCGCAAGATATGACTTAAAAAAAAAAAGCCTAAAACAGTTTCTTTAAATAAAATATGAATTCATACGGGTTAGTGATGAAACAATGGGAAATGATTGCGAAGACAATGTTACAAATAAGCAATCTTACCTTTTGTTTCATAGTTTCTAAAGCTTGTCGTTGTGCTTCCGCTATCCTAATAGCAGAATTCAGCTGCGATTGCAAAGTTTTTACTTTCAACTCGGCGCTCGTTAAAGTCTCGTTTTTCTGTTCAATTTGTTTTTGTAGTTCGGCTACTGAATTCTGCTGAGAGATCACGGACGCACTAAAATGAAGAAAAATCTAGATTAAGCAAAGAACAAAACGACTACATCGAAAAACATAAAACTTACCTTTTTTTGACCAATAACTGCTCGCATGTTCGTAAATTATTATTCAAACCGGAACATTTGGACTTTGCATTTGATGAACTATTTCCAACAGAGGCAGAGCCTTTATTTAACGATGATTTTTGTTCCCTTGCCGCAATCTCAGCCTGTGATCACAACAACAAAAATCCAAGTGAAACAACACATCTCTATAGTATAAAATTTGCATCGTACTAACACGCTATATGTACCTTAAGTCTTTGGTATTCTATCAGATTACTCTCTGGAAGCTCCAAAACTGATGCAGGTGCTTGAGGAGAACTCGCCTGGTCTGCATTATTCTTATTCTAAACGAATCGTAGAAAATTGTACAAGTGTCAGTGCGAGCTACAAAACGTTTAACAATTATTTTGCTGCAATCTTACGTCGGACACTTGACGGGCTTCTCTTAAAAGATCATCTATACTGCTGATATTCAATCTTTTATTAGATGGCGAGCATTCGAGTTCTACTTCCGAATCAGAATCATCATTCAAATTAATTACAACTGGCTGGTGAAGCGGAGGGAGTGACACTATAGGCTGTACAAATAAAATGATACAATTTAATAAATAACGGTAAAATCACCATCGGCGAGTTAAAACACTACGCAGATAAAAATCAATTACAGGTAGAGTTTTAGCTCTTTTTAAATTCAAGCTAGACGATTTAGAGCCACGTTGTTTGAGTTGGGTTTGCGTTTTCTCCTTGGGTAGAATTAAATCACTGACTGGGACAGATTTTTCCAATTGCTTGTTCGTAAGAGAGCTTAAAAGCATAGCCCTTAAAATATCCTCGTCTTCTTCAATTTCGGGTGATGCATTTCTCAGCACAGACTCTAGATTATTCTCGACAGAATTGCTGCCTTCTGACAGATCTGCTTGGGAACCTACAATACGAACGTATGCAATTATTAATTTTATATCAAATTTAAATACTTTAATTTTGCCACTGCGGATAGTATTAACCAATTAGATAATTTTCAAGAAATACTTGTCATATAAATACATGCTGGTATTAAACCTTAAATTGTGTCGCTCTAAAGCAACAAAGATTTGGAAACATTATTTTATCATTTAAGAAATTTTCCCAAATTTTGTGAAGTCAGAGAATTATAGATTTTAGTAATTTGTCTACGACTATTATGTACTCTTCAAATTAAGCAGAAAATTACACAGTGGAGAAGGTATAGGACTATCCAATTCCATCGAAACTTCTTCATAATTATCTTCAAGAACAACGCAATTACATTCCGTATTTCGATCGACCTATTATAAAAAGTTTCCATTAGTTTAAGCGTAAGAGGTTTGAGCTCAATGTCTGAAGTTAACCGTATAACAAACCTGAGACTGCACTTTCTGCGCTCGGCCACTCTCTATAAAATTGCGAAACAAATTATATAAGAAAAGCAATCGGATATAAAGCACGGGATAATTTTTAGAAAAGTTAATTACGTTTGATTTTTTTCTGTCGAGCATTTTGTGCTGAAGCCAGTGCTATTTTCCTCAAGAGTTCTTCCTCTTGTTCCTCATCCTAAAATTAGTTTAGAAAATGGATCAGACAAAAGAATAAATATATCAAATTTCACTACGCCAACAACAACACGAAATTATTGATGTGTTACTTCGTTTCGGGCCTTGACCAAGATATTGGATTTATTGGAGGACTGGTGTAACCTTGACTGACACGGTCTAGATCGATTTTGTAGCTAGAGTAACAAAAACGAATTTAATAATTGCAATAAATATATTTTCTTTCTAATATTAAAACAAATTGAAAATGTTTAACACCAACCTGGACATCACCATCACTGGAACGGCTAACAGTATCTTTTCTCTGCGTGATATTTTCCTTGTCTACTTCCTTTATTTCCACAACCTCATCCGAGTCGGAGGACACGTCGAGAATGGGTATCGGTGCAACCTCCTCCTCGGTACCGAGATCACGGAGCTTTGACTTAATTTCCTTGTATTGAACCAGAAGGTCATCGTAGCTAGAGCCATGCATGCTGGTAGAAGCTGGTTAATTAGTTAAGACTATAACTTAAGTTTATAATACCCTTCATAGTTGCAAAAATATATGAGAAATACACTTAATCAGAAATAAACTAAAATTGCTGTAGCCAACAAACAAAATGGTAACAAAATCCGAACTTCAAAAATTCCTTCAATATTATTTCAATTAGAATCTTGTGATTTGGCTTAATTAATGAATTGTTATACAATTTATGGACACAATGTCAAAAATTTGTCCACTAAATCTCTCCTGCATTCCAATGGGCTGTATTTTAACATGCAGATTTTTTCTAATCTAGTGAAAACACTGGTATGCAGTGATTAGATCAGATGGATTAAATTTAGTGATAATTTAATAAAGATAAATGGAATGCCAGAAATAAAAATAATGTTAAATTGAGAACAGTTACTTATCAAATAGGCAAGTCCACTGTAGGTGCAGCCTAAAACTGCAGGGGCCCTAGTGGGACAGAAAATCCCGAGCATGTTTGTAGGGACCCTAGAGGAAGAAAATCCCCGGCATATTTGCAGGAGCCCTAGTGGGACCGAAAATCCCGAGCATGTTCATAGGGACCCTAGAGGGAGAAAATCCCGGGCATGTTAGCAGAGGCCCTACTGGGACATTAAATCACCAGCATGTTTGCAGGGATCCTAGTGGGACAGAAATTCCTCAGCATGTTTGTAGGGGCCCTCGTGTGTCAGAAAATTCTGAAAGCATGTTTGTAGGGACCTAGTGGGATAAAAAATTCTGAAAGCAGATTGAACAAGCAAACAAACTTCATTATTAATGAATAAAACCAAATGTAATGGATACGCTTGGCAGAGTATTTTCTTCTGATGGTGGATGCCAATCTTTGTGTTCTCAATGAATTATCGCTCCTCCGAGAATGTGGTCCTGAGGTGCGCCGATTCTGAGGCGTGCGATCAACGGGTCCACGGTTTTCGTATCTTTTAATCTCAGGTTCACGTAAAGTTAAATGATTTTCTTTCGGCCTACTACTCTGTCCGAATCTCGAAGAGGAAGAAGAAGAAAAATTGTTCCTACTATGAACCACATTAGACCTTGAACTAGATTGGGGATCTATCCTGACAGAAGAATGATCAAAAGGAGGACTACAAGGTCTTTTCCTGGATTTCGTATATGGAATAGGCCTAGTATCACTACGCGACGTTTTTCTCTTTTCCGGACAGAATGACCTGTTTTTACGCGTATTTCTAAACGGAGAAATACTTCCATTTCTCGAATTGGAAGACACCGAATGCTTATTAAAAGGCCTTGGCGACGTTAATTCCGCTAACCTAGTACACGCGTGTAAAATTTTACCCTCTTCTTCGGCATCGTCATCGTCGATTTCACCTTCTTCCAACTCGTTCTCAGACTCAATTTCTTCTTCGTTCGAAGCCATACGCTTTCACACTTGGTACATGAAATAATTTCACAATTAAATTCACTGAAAGATTGAGAAACAATCGAGTAACACACCCGATTACATCGAATTCACAAGAATTTATCAGTTCTTTATAGCTTTTCCCCGTTGCATTCCAATTGGGCGCTACGGTCGCATTCTGTTTTATTATGGCGCTTTACCTAATAACCGGGAAAATATTTTGGCGGCAAACCGATGATCGACAAAAATGCCAAAAGTAAGCACGTTTTTACAAGTTAGCACATTACAAACGTGTACTCGGGGGAAATATTTAACTGGATAAATGCCATATTATACATATCTTTCAATAAATTACATTCCACAAAAATTCCAATGAACAACGAAAGATTTAAACGCATTTCAAAGTTTTGCTTACTACCAAGGCAAGACACTCATTTACAAATAGGCCCTATGCTTACATATAGAGCCTTTTGAATCACACCATATTGTAGTATCATGATTATACAATATAACCATATTAATTGAAAAGTCAATGATAATTATATTATGCTAAATTTAATTTTAATACTTTTTAGTAGTACATGCATATAAACATATCCACAGAATCAATAATGTAACACCAAAAAAATATAAGTAATCATGTTTTAGATGCCATTTTAAATTGAGAGTAGAATTTCCAATTATAGCTTTGATTAAATTTCCGAGCTACCGGTGCTAATCCAAACTACATTTATAATTTGAATCCGTTTATGGAACAACAGACCATGGAATATACGAATCTACATCTGCAGGTTTGAACTAAAAATAAATAAATGTTGAATTAAGTAGAGCATAAGGGGCCATTCAAAAATTATGTCACACCTAGGGGGTAGGTGGGTTGTTTGTATTTTGTGACCAAGGGGTGGAGGGTGGTTCGATAATGTGACATCACACAATCAAAATTTATTTCAAACAGTAAAGAATATGCGGTAATTTTTTTTTATTTTTTTCACATTTGAAATTTTGAATAGCAGTCGGGGAAAAAAGATTTGGGTCAGGCTTAAAATTAAGTTTTTTAATATTTTAAGTATTTTAACAAATAAAATTATAAAGGAATACAGAATTATTAAAAAATAATGGGGGGGGGGGGGGGTGGAATAATCGACGAGTTGTGACATCATTATGGATGGGGTTTAGTAAAATTTGTGACAATTGTGACAAAGGGGTGTTGGAAAAAAGGCAAAAAAGTGTGACAATTTATGGATCACCCCTAAAATGTTAATTTTTTGACAAAAAGTTCATTTGAAAATCCAGGCTCTTACCTGTCTCGTAAAACGGTCCACACAGGACATTCTAATTCTTTCAGAAGAGGCTGGGCTGTCCAAACGAAACGGACCCTGCAAACCCTCAATTTGCCGAGCATCCTTAATTGCATCTTTTATGGCAAAGTACACGGATGAAGCTAATACTAAAGGTGGTTCTCCGATTGCCTATAAACAAAAATGGGCAAATAATGTCAAATATAACGCAGAAATTCTTCAAAGGCTTTCAAAACACGATGACAACGTCTTATTTCCATGAAAACCCCACCTTTGATGAATAAACTGCACGAGGATTTGATGAGCCCTTCAGTATAGATACGTTAAATTCGCTGGGAATGCTACCAAAACTTGGAATTTTATAATTTCCGGGTCCTCTGGTTAGCAAACGACCTTCCGGTGAAAATCTCAATTCCTCCAACACGTACAATCCATAGCCCTGAATAAATCCTCCTTCAATTTGACCGATATCAATTGCAGGATTAATGCTTTGTCCAACATCCATTACAATGTCAGTTCTTAAAATCTATGATAACAATTTAACGAAAACAAAGCATTAATTTCAACTAGTTCACAGATTAGCGATTCGTTTTTTTTATAATTTTTTAATGATAGGGGGCCGTCCATAAATGACGTCACGCACTAAGAGGGGTACACACATTTGTGACGAGAGGGAGGGGGTGTTTAAGAAATGTGACGTCACGTCAAAAATTAAAATGCGTTTTTTGAATTTTTTGATTTATTTAATGATAATGTAATCGTTTTCATTTTGTGGCAAGCATATTATTGAGTGTTATGATTCTATCACCATTCTTCGTTGTTCTAATACAAAGTTTCAAAGTATTTTTTAGTTATAAAGGAGAGGGGGCAGAGCTTTGTGATGTCATATTTGAGGGAGGGGGGGGTCTGACTTTTTGTGACCAAGTGTTACATGGGGGAGGGGGAAGGGGGGCTAAAGTCTGCCAAAATTGCGTGACGTCATTTATGGACGGCCCCTAGATTTGGATGGCTTAGTGTATTTTTATAATAAAGATTGCTTTACTTTATGGTCTCCTGACAAACAATCGATTTCGACTTCCGAGCAGCATGCTCCGATGGTATAATACATAAATGCTCGTCCAGTGTTTGACTTGATATTATATATCTCTCCGAGTGGAATTCTACAGTAAAAAAAAATGGAAAAATTGGGGGAAACGAACTTTCTACATAGCTTTTGATGCTCTATTCTTAAAGTTCCAAACTTTAATAAAGCCGGCTCTCCACCAAGACGCACATGTACGTATATACAAGTATTTACACACATATGCAACAAAGTTTGCCCTCCGGGTTTATTTCAGCCGCCATTTTGAAATATATGTAAATATCAAAATTCTGCACCTATTAAATGTCTTTAAGGGGAATCACAACCCTATCACCTTCAATGGGTGAAATTTTAAAACACAATTACAGCCTAACAAAAAGAGATTAAATAAAAATAAAAATTGTTTAAAATA